>CM035814.1:36555881-36558381 GCA_020458035.1 Magallana ariakensis | reverse complement strand
TAAAAAAAAATGCGAGCCTTTGATAAACTATACCACACCTTTTGAAACGATTTGTAAATCTGTGAACTCAAAAGTACATGAAGAAATAAGAATTATATTTCATCATTAAAAAATTCGCTATACAATTTCCGGTGTTTCATTTTCGATTGAATATGCCAGGTTCAAGATAATTATTGACAAAACGAACGTTTGTCGACCGGACACCTTGCACCACGAGCCGTGTTTCTGGATGTCAAGTTTCAGGTAGGATGAATCAGAGGACCCGGGGACAGGGGAGGTTACACGCCATGGCGATCATGATAGCGTTGATGCGCCAGAGATCCATGACAACGACATGAGGACACGTTTATGTGTGGAAACTAAACACCATAGCGAGAACTTGACGAGATCTCGCACGATATAATGTAAAAACCATGATATATTATAGGCACCGGCGTGCATTGTATTCGTAGACCATTGAAGAGCAAGAGGATATATGATAGCTGACGACGTACGAAAGGTATCCCATGATTCAACACGGTAGGCAGATGGTGGTGATGATAGTTATCATATTTATCACAATCTTGAATCCAAAAATAATTGTTGACAATGATATTAGTGTAAAATAATAAATTTTAGCACGATATCTGATATTAAACCTGCTTTTAGCATGACAAAGTGCAATGGATGCAGTTGATAATGCATATATATTTCCAACTGATTAGATGGTTTATCTAATCTGTGTTTGTTGTGTATTGAATCCTCTTTGATCCATTACGTTCCTTTTTTTAAAATGGTAGAATGTACCTTGTTGTTTCGTGAGAATTGCAAATCCTGTCACTAAACTTGCGGAAATGTACTATAGCGCGGTCATAGAATGGTTTGGTTTGAGCACACATTATTGTATTTGGTGATACATGTACACGTAACGATAAAGGGACCGAAAAAGTTCAGTAAGCCATTTAACTTACAGTAACTGTTATATTACAAAAAAGTTATGTCCAAAACCACCACATATATTAGATACAGTGTTACATCTAAATACACTTCTTTAATTAAGGGGCTGTATGGTTGTGGTCATTTTTTGTTATTAGACTATATTGATCTCTTAGAGAAGAAGAGCAATGTATTTAAACATATAGAAAAATGTTACAATTTTGAAGATAAAATATTTGGATTTTTCTTAAATAAAAAAGAAAGAAAGAACCGCCTTACTGGTAAGTATTTTAATCATAGAGACATGCATGTACAGGTTATATAATTATAATAACAAAGAATAGACACAAAACGATCCAATTAGTCCATCCCCATGGAAATTAAGGCTTTACATAAAAGTTTCACGGCAAATTTAGCACACCAAACTCACCAATTTATGATAGAAATTAAAGGAATTATAACATTCTTTACATCTGCTATAAGATTTTTCAAAATTCTGACTCTCAATTTGATAAAGACAAATTCGTCGAATAAAGTTAATTAACATCACACATTTACTGTCTTTTGACAAAATAAATTAAATTAGATATTATGAAATAGTAATTTTGTGTATATGTTTTTCTGTTCAAACTTCATTAAAAAAATATTTACATGTACATGATATAAAAATCCCGTTAAGGTCAGACGCGACTTGTCTGCCATTGTTTTCTTTTTAAAAATTCTATCTCCGCAATATGAAGATTTCCACTACGTACATCCGTAATTACATTTCATTTTATTTGATACTTTTCTATTTGGGTTTATAGCTTTAATGGAAAATATATAACATGGCTATATTTATACGCATTCAGTTGCATTCAGTTGCACAGAAAAAATCCGAAAGAGTCAGACGCTAAAAATAGCCTGGTAATGTATCCTGAATTTTTTGGCAAAAACATGTTTAAATGGAAATAAATAAAGAATAAATTTTCAGGGAAATTTATCTAAAATTGAGAAACGTCTCGTGTGTCCTTAACTGTACATTAAAATTTAATGAAATCGCACATCGTATGGTGTTTAAAATTCTTCTGACTTTTTCTATGAAAAACTATTTTTGTCTGGTATAATTCCATGATAAAGAGCGAAAAAGAATCAAAGTGAAGCCAACTTTCAACATAATTTTTTAAACGATATGATAGCATGTTTAACCAACGGATCAGAGAGGCAGATGACAAATCATCTCTTGATTAGCCGATATTTCTGTGGATAAGTAGGTATCGTGTTTCGTACCTTAACTCACTTCTAGATTATTGGAGGCTCGTTGATATCGCTGTATCTGTTTGATGTGACGTATTTCACGGGCATGTGCTTTATCTTAGACATAGATATAAAAAAAATACAAAGAAGGAAAAAAGAAAAACGTGTTTTTATTTATTAGAATAATCAACAAGAAACTAATATCGACTAATAAACATTTGATTATGATGTAATGTTGTTTTGAAAAATGCATATAATATTTCTCGAAAAAAAAGACCCAAACTTTCAGAGGTAATAATAATCATAAAGAATTTTATGAGGTGTTTATGGATGCAAAAAAAAAACAAAA
>CM035814.1:36540881-36545881 GCA_020458035.1 Magallana ariakensis | reverse complement strand
CAGACTATTCATTATATTAGAGATTAAAATCTATTGGCACGGTAAACTTAGAAACATTAATTTTATTTAGAATCTTTCTTAGTAAATACTTTTCTAATTATATAAATACATTTTATATAAAGTTAGCTGTTTTAAAATTCTAGAGCCGGTAAAGAAAAATTGTTTGGTGTTACTATTAGTAATTATTTATGAAAATGAAGTATAATTTTCACAAAAGCTGAAAAGGTTAAAAATTTAATCTACTTAAGATTTTTAAATAAAAAGAAAATGATATGATAAGCTATTTTCATTTAAAAAAAAATCTTTTTGTTTAAGATTGTTATAAATTTCATTGATGCAAAATTCTCCATTAATATCACCGAATATTCAGTTGATAATTGACTTCTCAAGATGCTTACTTCTTTTTAAGGGTTCTCAACACCCTGTGACCTATACTTTTTATCGCAGTACGTCGCAACATGGAGATAGGAAATTGATTAAAATTGTTTACAGTTTGTCAAAATTTGTAATGCAGTGAATATGGCATCGGACTTCTGGCCCGCAGAGGCGCAGACCCCGAGTTCGGATACGACAGGGACTTTTATTTACTTGTAATAGTATTGCACAAATACATGTATTTTGAAAAGTATGTTTTTTTAAATCCATAATTTGCCTTTTCCCAGTCATTGTCAAATCGTATACATGCTAGATTATCACACCCTTTTAAGAAATTCTAATGTGTGCTTGTTTGAGAAACGTTTCCCAAAGGTGCATGTGGGGGATCATAAACTTGACTGTCTAACCTGCTATAAATTATTATTTTATGTAAAGTCATATGCAATTTAAACATGAATGCAAGTATGTGATGTGCAAAACAAGTTCTATTTGTAGGAATTTTCTCGTTCTTATTTTAGAAAAATTTCATTATAAAATAATACATGTAGATACATTGATTTTTTTATATTGAGGCATTTGGATAAAAATGCAATGACGTCAGTACATCTTGTGTTTCTTTGAAAAAATATCATCAATGAAAATGTTAATCTGATATCTGAACATAAGATTTTTTGTCTTGAAATCAACATTTAAACGCATGTCTTTTTAAAAATTTTTTTAGAGACAGTGCAGTCAAAAACCCACTTCTTCAGAAGACCATTTTTAATCAATTTTTAATTTAATTTAGTATATATTTTTTGGTTTGATTTTTTTACTAAGATAACGAAAGGAGTTGTTTTGCAAAATTCATTAAGTTCATTAGAGTTTTAAATGCCACCCATGCAGGTTACGAAAGTCCGTCTATCAAAAATAAATCACGTGACCATACATTAAACTATAGGCGGAACTGGATCATGACCTTCACACCTAAAATTTCATATCAGTTCCATGTTATATCAACTTCATATAATCCCGATGGTTGAATTGTATCCGTATTATCAAATTCATGATATTGTTTAAATGTTCTTTTGAAAGATTCATTCGAAAGCCAAACCGCTTGCCCGTTTGATAAAATGTTGTTGTTCGACTCACTATGTCAGATAATCAGTAATGGTAATTCATGTCAAAGAATAAAACTGAGGATGCTATGGTCAAATCTGAATTTTTATTGATTATAACACAAATTATTCTTAAAACGCAACGCTGATTCACGCCTGTTATATCATATGTAAAAACCATACATAACACAACTTCAAAAGCACATAAAATTAGCACTATTCAACAAAACTCAACTATGTCACACATGTAAACAACAAATTTAGATCGACAGTGTTCACAACTGACCTGAGAAACAATAAATTATCATATATATCGTTAAATAATATCCATTCAAGTTGCAAAGTCATGAGAATCCAAATAAAACACTGGAAAGCTATCGTCATGAGTAATTTACATGCAAGACCAACTG
The DNA here is from genome assembly GCA_020458035.1 of Magallana ariakensis. Classification (NCBI taxonomy): domain Eukaryota; kingdom Metazoa; phylum Mollusca; class Bivalvia; order Ostreida; family Ostreidae; genus Magallana; species Magallana ariakensis. The sequence goes on along the minus strand of CM035814.1, from coordinate 36,543,999 downwards.
CATTTTGTTTATGCAGAACCACAGAAAGAACATTCCTAAAATTACATATAAGTAAAAAAAATAGTGAAGACATCTAAAACATTTTGTTTTCAATTAAACAATGGTCTGATTCACTTGATTTAAAAAAGAAAAACATGACATAATATCGGTTTCAACTTCGAAACTGTATGGGTTTTTTTTGTGGCAAGACTAGCTTTATAATAACTGTTATATGAAAGACAACGGTATTTCACAGTATCATCTGACATCAATGTCGGCAGCTCTCGGCGACCGACGACTCTGCCGCTTTCTGTGCTGCTGCAATCTTTTCGGGTGTGAGGTACGGATGATACCGGTAAGAGGAAGTAGACGGGTACACATTGTCTGTAAAGGAAGCGGAAGTAGTCGGGATACCTTCTCTAAGTCTGAGGTTGTTTGCGTTTACAAGCGAGTGAAAGGCCATCGGTGGAATCATAAAGTTTGTGTTCAAACCAAAAAGGCCACCATACAAGGTGTACAGGGAGCGATCGTTTGGCATGTACGATGGAGAAAATGTGGAAGGAATGGGGCGCCAGACCGGCCACGGAGGAACCATTCCAGATTTCTCGAGGTTTCCGCTCTCTTCTGCAATAAAAAGAGAATCACGTCATTAAGCCGGTAAACAGACAAGATAAATAACAGAAAATGAACACAGATTATTACTCTCGATGAAACATTATCAAGATTATTGCTTATATGTGACTAGACCACACAGCGTAAATGCTTGGCGGAGAAAAGCGGGTGTTGTTGGACGCATCCGTTACGGGATGTGGTATTTATGTACAACAGACACGCACGTTGCCTTACGTGAAACGAGTCAGTGAATTCCAAAACCATTTATATCTAACTATTCAGGCAATTAATCGGTGCGTTTGACACCTCTCCGTGTTGCTCTCATGGTAATTCGAGTTTGTTGGGATATTGCAGACCACCGACAGCAAAAAACGCTTCTTTGCAACCCACTTTGCGTTTCTTCTGCTTATTATGAATCATGACAGATCAGATGCCGATATAGAAACTCTGGAGCGAGTTTAACAGTGACATGTGTGCTACAGTGCACCTTTGATATTGTAGTGCAATGGACTTTTTTTCCCAGGAGTTGAATATCACTGAGACATTGGCGCTTGTTGATTTTATTATTTATCAATTAGAGCTCCAGTTTCTGTCTTATATCCGGTAAAGCAAAACAGAATATCATAAATTAATTACATCACGCAATGGAGATGTATAAATCTATACAGAAAGAAAGATTTGTGATTTTTGCGCTGCGAAAGAGGGTCCTTTTCAGCTGTCAACCTCGACTTCTCTCGCGGTTAACGAGTATCACTAACAGTTTGGCGAACCGACACCCAACAAACGTGTACACTATGATTACACCGCGATCATCCCGGTGGTTAAGACACTAGATTAGCGGGCTTACATTTTGACAGAGACAGGTAACAAGGCTTACCTTTGGACATGAATTCCCTATGCTGTTTAAGGGTCTCCTCAAGGTCCGTCTCTGTGTAGGACCTCAAGGGGGACCTCGTGTAGGCGTGGTGCTGCATCAGGGACTCCATACCCTCCCGGTACATCAGGGGGTAGCTGTAGTCCGGACCCATCCCCGAGCTGATGGAAATAAATTTTAAACTATGAAATACAATTTAGATTATTTTATGATTAACTTATGATATCATAATTTTAAAAGCTAAAATTCTTCGTGAGATAATACTAATAAATACCTTTCAAATTCTGTAAGTCTTGTAGAATCTCTAAAGCCTTTTGCAAATGGATTGCTATCTATTTTCAGCTTTGTAATCTAAAAAAAAAGGTAAAGAGAAAATTTGAATAGGTATTTTTTTCATCATTTTGTGGCCTTTATACTGTTCTATATATTATTAAAAAACATAAAGCTGAAAACTAATAAATGAATATACCAGTTGATTTTGGTAGGCAGTTACTGCGATGAAAACTGTTTCAGGAAATATGAATGTCTTGAACTCCTCGGCGTCCAGACTAGAAATAGGCTGATTTCCCGAGGATTCCTTTTTCTTTACAATATGGATCCTCGGCTGATATTTGTGCATAGAATTTAATATAATCTGAAAATTAAATAATAAAATAAGTAAATTTCTTAATTCGAAAATTGGAATGACAAAAATTTTCTTTTTTTTCATAAATACAGTACATACATGGCCATTTTTGTCCAGCATATTGTTGGTCAACTTCAGTTTCTCGAAGGACACCGTCTGTTTCTGGAGCTGCTCGCCGGTGAAAGGTGAGTCGGGGTGCATGTAAAGGCGTGTGGGGAGGGGAGGGTCGGCTTTTCCCGCCACCAGCCAGGACGAACGGTGGTAGGCGTATCTGTACCGCTTGTTGTCCACGGGAACTATGTCCATCAGGACCATGTAGCGCCACTCCGGATCAATTCCAGTGAACGAGACACGAAACGTCGGGAACATGCGCCTGAAATAAAATAGTATTTATTTATTGTTCAATAGTGACAGGACACTGCTATTGAGGGTTTGATAATACAATTTAACAAAAGATACATGTATTTAAGATTTTAGAAAAAATATGCATTTTATTGCTTGGCTTATATTAAAATACAGTATTTAAGAACAAAATAATAAAATGTTGGAATAACAGTGTTAAGTGTAAATCTATCGGAACTGAGTTCAACGTCGTTATTTTGTCTATTAATTTTTGTACTTTACCCTCAACCTTAAAATTAAGTGCTAAGATCTTAATTATATGTTAGGACAAATATCAATAACCGCAGGAAGACAATGAGGATTATAATCATATGCGGATGAATTCAATGAAGCGTGTCGTGTGATTACCAATAACTCATTCGAACGCACTCAACGGAGTAAAACTGCGCGATGAAGGTTATATGACAACGAACTTCCTGTAAATTCGACCATGTGCAGCACATAAATCACAGTGTTTACTGAGGCACGATAATGCAGTATTCATATTTCGTATATAAACTCCACCATCCCATCTTACTTATTTTCACATTGTAAACTAAGATATCACCCTCTTAACTTTTCTCAAATAAAAAACAAATTAAACTGTCATTTCCTGCTTGTCATTGGACGGAGGCGCACCACATGCA
>CM035814.1:36438381-36538381 GCA_020458035.1 Magallana ariakensis | reverse complement strand
CAACTTTTGTCCGAGCGCGTGATCGTGTAAATTACCTGTCGTCAAATAAAGGATTGCTGACAGAGTTAAACATGGGTTTAAGTTGGCACTTTCAATTTTGAATCGAATTCCATTTCGTTTACGAATTTTACCTCGAAACCCCCGAGAGTCCAAACATGTATGTGTAATGATTTCGGACATTAGGGAAGACCCCCAAAAAGAGTTGATCAAAAACGACCATATTCAGGATGGAAGAGGCGTAAATAATTGCCAATTTGAAATTCGTGTTTTTTATCGTAGGGTGGATATTCAAACCGCCAATTTTACATGTTTAACTAAGAGTTAGTATTCCTCCGCACGAAAACTGTGGCCACTAAGCGGCCGTGAAGTCGTAAACTAGGCGATCGCTGACATCCTCTGCCAAAATAGGCACTTGTATCAACTTCGCCACTTTGATAATTATAGTGTGAAACACCGAAGTATTTTCTTATTATTTCTGATTATTGAACCTTCGTTGCGCACATTTTCACTGGGGCGGTGTGTCTAATCAAATTTAAACTGGCGATAAATTTCTGTAGGGATTTGAATAAAGACGGCATTTTGTTTTCGCGATTTCACGCTAGCTGAATATTATCAGTAAATTTAATTTCGATAATGATTAATAGTGTAGATAATAAAACAAACAAATGCCGTGTCATTTGCCGCCATTGTTTCTGCGCACGTGGTCTGTTCTTTTACGCACAGTTGCATTAGTAACGCGTCACGCGCATCTGGGGAACTGTCTGCCTTCGACTCACCTCCCGGTTTTAGTGATGATCATCTCCGTGCCCAGTTCGTGGAATTTGTCCCATAAATCCTTGGTTTCCAGACGACACTCCACTCCCGCGAGTTCGCGGCTGCACGCGGGAGAAGTGGTTGTGGAGACTTCATCACTTTCCACCTCCAATTCTGTCCCTCCTTCCACTTTCACACTACTTGGGTTAGCCTCAGAATGCTCCTCTACAAATTTTTCTGAAAATAAATAAATATTTGTCAGAAAAGTATATATATTTTTTAAATTGACAATTGGCATACAGAAATATTATATAATCGATACATTGCAATTAAGTCTTTCTTTTCTAATATTTATAATATTTTTCAATCTTTAATTCTTCATTTAAGAAGTAAGATGAAGATTAGTTATATCTTATTTAGTTGAGTTTAACATTTCTGTTAGCCATTTTCAATTGGGCATCTAAAATACTCTGAATTATATGGTCATTTTTTGGTTTTGGGAATTGTCAGAGCTTGTGTCAAAAGAATCTCTCTTGAACTTAAGCGATTTTGTGGCATGCTACTTCATTCGGAATCGGCTATTCTTTGAACATTTTTTTCTATCAGAAACATGCAAGCACAAGATTTCTTCAAGATAAAAATCAATCGACCACTATTAAATATTTCGATGCAAATTTTCTTAATTAGTAATCATGTACCACGTGACTAGTTCCGGCCCGACAGGTGTCCGATTAAGGTGAGCTACCCTGAATAAGGTGCAATATTTGACGCTAGAGCTTTGTTGAAAATCCGACCAGCAACTTATAAAACATTGTTAAGCTGTTGTATAGGAAGCCTCGGCACAGAAGCCTTGTTCTTACATTCTTAGTCCTTTATTTTTAATTGATCAGATTTATTTCTGCGATAATCTGCCTTCAACAATTCCAAGTGTTTGATATGACAGTGAGATATTGGGTGTATGTCACTTATCGTTTGTAGATACGACCAGAATATCACTCAATTAAATCTAGGTTTTGCCCTATACAGTGGAACTCAACAGAACCGTTTACACGGGCGGCTACCCCTCCAAAGGACCGCTTATATCATTAACGGCAGAAGTGATACAATCTGATATATTTAACTAATCAGCGATAGCAGCAAAGATAATCGATGGCTTAAAATCGCTAAAATTCACAGTAAAGGCTGGATATTTTATTCAGGGTATTTTTTTCTTCTTCTATTCTGAGTTAACGATCTGCACCAAGATCTATATATGAAATAATTATTTAATTGTTATACTTTTTAACGACTCAGTAGAATTAAAAAATCCAAAGGTTGATACCAAAATATATTATTCATGGAGTTGTGCACAATAGATCTATAATTTTACTAATTTTTATTCATTTTTTTTTAAATGTAGACACTCAAATATCATATATTAAGCTAGAATCTATAGTAATTTTAGGTTTAAAAAAATTGCCTTATCCAGATTATGCGATAATATACATCAGATAAATTCAAATATTCTAATAATTTGTTTATTGTAAATTTCCTCTAATTTTTAAATTAAAAGAATCATATGATTAAATAATATTCTATAAGTGTAAGAGTTTTATTTACATTAATAACTATTCATGGCAAAATTAAATGTATACAAATATACAATAATAATCAAGGTACAGATTGAGTTTTGTTTAAAGTTTAACATAAAACTAATCCAATTTTTAATTCATTTTTACTTAAACTACAAAACAGTCTCATTTATTTTGTATATTTAATATATATTGCATTTTCACTATTATTCAAATACTAAGGAAAATATAGATACGGGAAAATAATGTTACAGTGTCCATTTAGGCAACAAAAAATATTTAAAAAAAATAGCTTAGAATTATTTAGAAATATTCCATCTTTTAAATACATGTAGTACATATTTTCTACTGATTAGAAATTGAAAAATAAACTACAAATACGTACCAAGCACGGGTAGACTTTCTTTGGCCCTCGGGCTCTCTGGGGTGGCGGAGGCGGACACACCTCCCATGATGGCGGCGATAGAGAAGGCCGTGGCTTTGGACGACAGCTGGACAGCTTTAGCCGATGACGCCATTTCTCCGGCCAGGCTCTCAGTCCGAGAATTTTCTTCAGAATCCATTTCCAGATTTTTGTGTGATATTTTCAGCACGAAATTTCCTTAATTATTAAAAACTTTGGCTGGATAAATGTTTATTGATAAGAATATAAAAGATCGAACCACACACGAACTAACGGATATGTTTGTTTATCATCTGCCAAACAATTCTATGTAACTACTTCAATTAAACCATCGCTATAACATTTGTATATCTTAAGTACCATCTTAAGTTTCTGTTAATTTTCTTCACTAGTTTAAACTGTTTGCTATTGGCTGTTCGCGGCGGAGAACTGCCAATCAGATGTTGAATGGGAGGAGTCAGCTTCATCATTACTGTCGGGATCGATCTACCGCTGATATGGGCATGCGGTTTGTATTGTATAGGATGACGGATCGCAGAAAATGTCTCGGCAGATTGTGATATGTTTTTTTTGTATTTTTAGTATTCTGATATCGTTTTAGGAATTAATGAAAATTATAACAAAATCTCAATGAATTAGATAAGTTTGAAAAATTTCATGTGATGAATTTAAAATGAAATATTTTTCAAAGTTGTGCAGGAAGGAGAAATCAATATGCGAGATGGCTAAGATATTTTTGCTAGACAATGTCGGGACTTTAAATAAATCAAAAGCAGAATAGTTGGAACTTCCAGGAATTAATGATTATTATTTTAAATAGGAAAAAAATTATACAGTGTTTAGATACTCAAAACAAGGGATAATTTTACTTCATAGAAATGTATGTGTATTTAAATAAATGATAAAAACTTCTTTAAATTATCAAGCATACAATTACAAAACAATAGGAGAAAGACGATCACAATAAATCAGAATAAATGTTGGTATCATATGTTGTATTTTAAAAACAACATTTCCAAGCTTTTGGGAAAGTGGGAAAGTTGAATGATCTCTTTAGATTTATGAATAATATTGATGTTATTTTTACGAGCGCTTCCTCCGTTACAGAAAATCGGACCTGAAAATAATTTATTTCATATGTTTCTTTGAAAAGCAACACCTCATAAATAAGAAACATTATATAAATATTTTCATCAGTTTGATTGAAGACAAACCAAGTTGTAGATGTAGAGTTTGAAAACAAAATTACGTTTTTCTTCACAAATATAAAAATAATTTGAAATTTGAAATTATTAAATGGCATTCGAATCCAAACTTAATATGAATTTTAAAAAATCTCCAAACTCCATTTACTGTATTCAAACATGTAGTAAAAATTCCATGACTGGATCTGTATTGGTTGTAAGTAATTCAAAGATTTTCCTAAAACAATATAATAGCAGAGCCTGTTTAATTTGTACGACATGATTGTCATATGGTTGGAAATCATTAACATCTCGAGAAGAAGAAGAAGAAGAAGAAGAAGAAGAAGAACACACAAGTTTAAGGAATAAAGTTCAAGTGGAATATTTTTTCCCACAAAAACACCGGCATGTAAATAAGAAAGTCGGCTCTGATCTAAATCAGAACTGTAGTGCCGACGATGTGTGAAACTCCTTGATTACGATTTTTGAATGGTTATTAAATCATCGGGATCGTTGTTCCATGAAGCGAGTAAGTGTTGTTTCCGGTCCAACGCGCTCAGTCCCTTGGAATCGGGACCTTCATTAATCAAACCATCGAGTACACTGAACAAAAGCCACCGACAGCAAAGGCAACTCTGAAGGGGGAAAGTTACAGGCAAGGACATTTAGCAATTTACTTGCAAGTAAATCATAATGATCACACCAATCGAATATCTTATGATATTTAATAAACTCAAAAATTGAAAAATAAACTATTTAGACTCTTAGAAATAATTAATCAAACACCACGATGTTACAATGTAAGAACTATTATAATTTTTATCAGCATAAAACATATTTTGAATTGTCATTAAGTATATTTTTTTATATATAACAAGAATAAAGTTAGAACATTGATTTGATTTGATTTGAACATCTTCTTATTGTACAAAATTACAACAGGGATTGGGCACAAGAACTGTCCTTTCTGATATATTTCATTTTATCAAATAAAATATACAACATGACTACTTTAAAGTAGTCATGTTGTATATTTTATTTGATAAAATGAAATATATCAGAAAGGACAGAACATTGAACACGAAGAAGACACAAAACATGAAGTCGCCGGTATGTGTATGTTATTAATATGTTTAGGAACGAAATTATTTGAGAAATGATAATCATCCCCAAACTCAAATGAACTTATTATAAGTAAATATTTTAACAGTTTATTAAAATCGAGCAACATGTAGCTATGTATCGCGAAAAGGATTTTAGTGGCTATACGTTATTTAATTATTAGGTTTCTTGTCAAAGCTGTCTAAAACCTTTATAAGTAAACCTCATAACACGAGAAAATGGATATTTATTCCAAACCGTGCTGTTTTGTTTATTGAGTCCATTATTTTAGAACATTTCCATAGCTGGCACCATAAACCTGGGACCACGAGAAATGGTCTATCTACGGGACCAGAAGAAAGTGAGTATTTCATTCATCATCTGGTTCCAGAGGAGGTATTTGTCTGAAGCTGTTTTTTTTATCATTCTAGAATTGGAAATCTTGCAGCACCAATCCTGGAGATTGATTCGGGGAACGGACCAAAATTAACGTTATTGTTATTTATGAACCGAAGCGTAAATGCAAAGACAATGTAGCGGCCGGCGCCAAACTGTTAAGAAACGTATGATTTTGACTCATTTACAATTCAAATTCCACACATTTGGCGGCAAAATAATTGTGATGTGACTGTAATGTTTAAGTGAGATTTACAACGATGTAATTTCCCTCATTGTGTATTATAATGCTGGAATTTTGTGTAAATTATATACTCTCTACCGTCTCTGGAAACCAAATTGTAATTGTGTGAAGTCTTAAGACACTGCTTTGTCTTATTTACATAAAGAGCACAAGTTCAATCTGATTTTTATAAGATGCCGATATTGCAAAGCACTTAGACTGCTCAGCCTGTTATAATCCGCTATGCATAAAATTCATTAGATTAAAACACCGAGATAGTCACGTGATGGTGAATAGATCGACACAGTATCTCCATTTAAATGACGTCATGCCGTATTTAGTTTGAAATCTGTTTTGGTTGTTTTTGTCAGCTTAAATCATTAATGCATATGTTCTCATTTAAAGTTTATATGGGGGTCATGTTTTCTAAATAATTTGAGAGAGAGAGAGAGAGAGAGAGAGAGAGAGAGAGAGAGAGAGAGAGAGAGAGAGAGCGTTTTTTACCGTTCAGCAGTATCAAAGTCGTAGAATGAACAAATTCATCCAAGTTTATTTCATCGTAATACAACTTTTAATATGTCTTTCGCATTTGTCACAAATGTAACCCGAAATGCACAGGCTCAGAATGTGATAAACAATCAATAATTCGATATTTTATGAAAGCCGACCATAGGTTGACGTAAAATGACGTATACAAAGATTTTTTTTCCCTCAAAAAGTAGCAATTATGTCAAAAAACAAAGTTTGATAAATTGCGAAGATCTCAAAAAAGCCAGACACGGAGATCGGAGAAGTTTGTCGGATTAGTGAGGTCCGGCCACTGTTCATTGCCTGTCCAGTGATTAGAATCTCCCTTCCTGTTCCTTCATGGCTGCTATTTATTTTCTGGCAAATGAAACGTTGTTTTGCGATAATACTATAACGAGATATGAGATAAATGACATTCAGTGTCAGCGTGATGGTTTAAACAAGATATTTAGCGTGCGAATGTTCATAAATCAACAGGCCTAACGATACGCTAATTATTTTGTTAAAATGACATTTCTCTTTCGTTTGTGAATGTCTCAATGTTGAAAACAGGACCAATCAAGACCAATTTTCCATTCAGATATTCCTTTTTTGAATTATTACATGGCGTAAAAAGAATTGTCGAGTTTTGAAGTCAAACGGGTTCTCGTAAATCACAAATCGAAGAATCCTTACAAAAACCAGTGCACTTCAAAGCGACAGAAAACTATCAGGTTTGCATCGAACAACGATTTGTGAAAATATTGCTTCCCAAGTCAGAATAAAAAAATAATCGAATGGCACGTTTTTGACAAATATAATGTTCGCTAATTGTGAAAATCGTCGTTAAATAGTGCTGTGGGTAGCATTTTCTTATTACATGATTGTTTGCGTTACGTTGCATTTCTTGTGATATTAGCCGAATCCAGTAGTATTTTATTTCCCGTGAAGAATGCATTTTATGATGGAGCAGTAATTTTTAAACACTTAAAGTACACTAAAATGTCTTCTTGCGAAAATGCAAGTGCTAATAAATGAAGAATTCCTTGAACCGTGAAAATATAAACCAAAAAAAAAAAATTGTGGTTCCTGTACAGCAAACCACCTTAAATTAAAGCATTTTTATATAACCAAAGCAGGTTATGAGAAACAAACTTAAGATTAATCAATTCAACGTCAATGTAGAATTCATCTCCTCTGCATTATCACCAAATCCTATTGAATGCAATTCCACGGTTATCCCCCCTTGATTGAGCATAGTCTGTAAAAAGGTCTTTACAAATTAAAACGGGGATGCTGTTCCATATATACCTTTATCTACAAAGGTTTGAATCTACCATTTTTTTTTTGTCGGATTATTTCTGACTTTAACATCTTTAAAAGGTTTGATCGCATCCCGTTAATTAAGGGAGATAACTTTAGTCTTGATACATGTAGTTGACTACTGGTATGGTTGTTAGATACTAGTAGTATTGTGAAGTTTCTGACAAATATCGCCTGCCTGAAATTGTATACTAGTAGATGTATTTCAGTCATAAGTTAGATTTGATTTGGAAAATTATCAAAGAAACATTTTAACAGTGTAGAAAGCAATGATGGGCCATAGTAGAAAATTTATTATTTATTCACCTTGTATAGAGTAAGTAAACATACATGTACAATGCTAGTCTGTCAATGGGCTCGAAGCGCTACAGAATACATGTATAATACATGCAATTTAATCGAGGAACTAAATTTAAAGAATAGTTTTACATTTTTGAAACACAACTAAATCATTTATACCGCGATTTCTGCATCACCAAAATACCAATGGACAATGTTCAATTTAGTAATGAATTACCAATATACAAGAAAAACAGAGCGCAACAAAAATATTCATCAACAATGCAAATTAATGAGACTCTTTGACACGTGAACGAGAATATATGAAACGATCGGGTTTTTTTTTCAAAGAAATAAATGTCCTGTAGCTCTGGAATGCAAAGTTTTCTCTTGTAGCAATTAAAAATTCTTTTTACTTATTTTTTTAACAGCCAAATTTTTGTTTTACAGTTAAGATTTCAACACGTGAAAACCTCTAGCTGATACGTGCCGTGCATTACGGCTGTTAGCGATGAATTATTGTAGAATTCTTCCTACACCTGTCTTCACAACATTTGATGGTTTCCTTAAAATAACTCATAAGTATACCTACATGTTAAAACGTTTTCTTGCATCAGAAACATGTTTTAGAAAGTTTAAAAAAAACCACTTTTCAAATTAAAATAAAAGATGTATGTTTTGTTAAGTATTGAACACAAGTAGTTGCATATATGTCAACTTGTATTATATCAAATCGAATTCTCTTATCTATACTTTACGCAGTTGTTATGAAACTATTGGTCTGTACTAAAGCCATAAACAGAATTTACTAAAACATTTTTTGTTTATCATTAAAAATTCTCAACATCGCTAAATGTAAACGTCGATAAAAAAGCGGACATCACAAGACGTTAAAAGCAATCAACGTCAAACTGGCTAATATAGAGGCATTACTAATCCTCTAATGAACATGGTGGATCCTGTTTCATATTTGATAAATATAAATTTCTCTGCTCAGTTCGGAATTATCGGAACAACTGCTTCTGATAGGAGATATGTGGGGGCTACGCTATGTGAAGACCGATACCGACTCGGCTATTAGAATTTAGCGAGTTGGGACCTTTGCTGCTCCCAAAATATGTTACTCTGTTTCCAAAGATGAACGATACTGGTTTCTTCAGAACACTGGCGATATTGGCCCGCCTAATGATGATCGTTTATTCATGTGTTTAGATGTTAAGATAATTATTTACTTAAGTGAAATTTGCTTGCTGAATTACGTTACATAAAATTGAATTATAAGACGCTAAAATGTTATATGCGCCCGAACAGTGATAGAAAATATCAATCTATTTAGCGAAATAGTGTGCATTTCTTCCCGATATGACGATATTTCCCGCTGCGCATGTATCAGAGACTGATTAATTGATATCGCAAATCCACAATGACCAATTTGTGCCGATATAGAGACGGCAAAAAGTCTTAACTGGTGAAATGAGCCATTAATTGAGTTAGAACACAGCGCAAACTTGTGCATTCAACCCTCCACCAAATAAGCTAATTAAATAGAGCTTTGAAGGAGAACATTAGGCGGACTAGTCCGGTGTATGGACTGTTCCCTGTTTTTTTGGTTGTACAAATGGATACGCTATCTCCTGTCCCTTTTTATCATCGCTTTTTTTTCTACAAAGGGAATACTTCCTAGATACCAAAAGTATTCTGGAAGCGAGCACTCGATGACCATTTATAGATGCGGTTCTATCTTTAATATGACATTTTTATGTCTCTGCCAAAGTTGTGAATTAGAAAAGACAAGATTTGAAAAGAAATATTTTCATCCGTATTTTAAAAGAAAATTTAAGCTTAAAACATCGAGAAAAATATCAGAAAGCACATTGCAAAAATACCCTACCACATGTTGAAACTGAAATAAGATGAATTATAAAATTAACCCACACACATGCTAATCACGTGCGAACGAAAACTTGATGAATGTTTACACGTACGTCATAAAACGATGCTGTTTCAATTTATGGTCCGGAGTGAGAATCTATGGCAGACTTCACTTTTCTCGCTGAAGGTCTTGGCAATATCACGCCATTTCTCTCTCGTTTTTGCAATGACGACTTGAAAATGCATCGCAATCGACATTGGAAATACTAGAGCTATTAACAAATTAATACCCGGGAGATTGACTGTGTTACTTATTATAAAGCCGTAAAGTCGGGAGCACGTGTCGCTAATAACCAACTAGCAACTCTTTGGTATTGCCATACTCGCGTCAAATGTCTCCTTTGGCGATAACAGATGGATTTTACCGTTTTATTAAGACATAATACACCGCCTGTAAAATTCCTCTGCATATTGGTCGCGGTAACAAATCAAGATTCTGCAACTCTGCTTCCTCTTAAGAACTCTATATCACAATCAGGGGTTGTGACCGCTGAATTCTTCAACATCTTTATTGTTATGTTAACATGTCTTGTACACTATTTTAATGACTTGCAGGGAGTTTTATTTGTTCCAGACTGATATACAACATTGTAACAATCTTTCCTCTATACACATATTGTTCATAAACTATCTTTCTAGGATTTATAATAATGTGTTAAGTTATAGACGCCATGAATATATGACCATTCACTTTGCTATCATTTTTCAAATTCCTGCAGCGAGCATGCAATACTATGTCGTTTAACTACTTTCACCTTAATTGTCTGGTATTGACCTTGGTTAATGACCTTGACATTGTCTTCTTCATATTCTGACACCATTAAGTTTATATGACAGACCAGAATTGAAACAACAGTCTTCAAAGACGATATTGCACAATTGACCGTCAGTGGATAGCGACGTCTGCTAAAGAACCACACAACTTGTGTCTGTCGGTCCCATAGGACAGTGATGAAAATATTTGTAGTGGATGAGCGTGCAATGAGTTATACGTGTATGTTTAATGTCTAGACTTGATTATTAAAATCAATTCAGAATAAAAATACAATGTACAGAACAAATATAACATCATACTAATACATCACCGATGTCATACCGGATATGACGTTGTATTGTACAGCATACATGTACGTTTTGCTGTATTTTCCTTACGTATTCGCCTCAGTGTTGCATTTCAGTTGGCATAAGACTTATTTGACGTTAATTGTTGAATTTTGTATTATTTCATTATGTTTGTTAAAGACCTTTTTGAAAAAAAATCTCATGTTGGTCTATGCAACACAAGAGCTGTTCTGATTACTCAAAGAGAGATAACCCCTCTGTGTTTAGTTCTCCCTTGGCAAATATAAACTTTTACACATTTTTTTTTTTTTTACAAATAAACGAAAAATAAGATTTATATGAACTATATGCAAAAACAGGCAGTGTATTGGCATGCATCTTGAATAATCGATTAGGTGTATATTAAGATGACATTGATTATTTCTCTATTTTTTTTTTAAGTAATGCTAAGTAACAGGATATATTACATACACTCTGTAAGTGTACCTGTTAAGACGGGTTATTTACATTATCGTTTTGTGATATTAACAACATTTATCAGTGCACTTTCAAATCACATTCACGGGTAAAATACAGAGGTGTTTTACAAAAAAACATTCAATTTTCCAAAACTGCATATTTCTGTTTTTGTCTTTAATTTCATGATTCTTATTGTGAAAAAAAAAAAAAAACAAAAAGTAATAATAAAATAGAAATAATAAATAAAATCAGTTAAATGAATTAAAAAAAAATAATGTATGCATAAAAATATCAAAATGATGATAAAATACCATACAAGTAAACCCAAACAACAACAAAATTAAATTTTATTCGTTCTGCTAAAATTTAAGTATAACTTGTTAAACATAGGGAAAAAGGAAATACATAAGATATCCAATTCCAATCCAGATGTTTCCTTTGAATAAGATGCTTAAACCACTTAAACACTTTGGACATTTGGACAGTTTTGAATTTTAATTTGGATTTTAATTTGGATTTTAATTTGAATTTTGAATTTGGACAGTTATGAATTCAGGGCAGTATTTTTCAAGAAATCTATTTTATCCATTTTGATATTTTCAAAGTTTTAAAAAAAAATGATAATTTAAGTTTTGTACATGATCTTCTAAAGATCATGTTGTCATTATTATCTTTACTAGTGTTAAACAGTTATATCAAAGTCCTTAATTCTCTAGGGATAACTTTCTGTAATATTTTAGCAATATACATGTACCTGGGATAACTTCCTGTTATATTTTAGCAACATACAGTGTACTTATTCTAATTGATGATTGAGTTGACAGCTGGCTCTTTTATACATCATATTGCATATTTCACATTAAAACTTTTTATAAATTATTAAAAACTGGAGCATGTATGCCGAATAACTAAGCTCTAATAAATAGTGAAAAATAAATCAAAGTTATATAGATCATACAATTGAAAAGGAACTCTATCCTACTTATCAGATCTAACTAATGGATTTTAAAGTAGTTTTATCTTTTCTACATGAAGTTAAAATTTTTGACTTTATCAGAAAAATGCAATTACAATAACTGTGTCAAAAGTATAAATTATTAACATATCTTTAAGCTAAATCGAAATTTATATATGCTTGAAAAAAAAAATCACAATATTTTCCTGTATTTTAGAAATACATGTAGAATGTCAAAAAATTTTAATTTTATGCACGGTAACTTTTATTCAAAGTGTACAAAACTTGTACATGTATTAAGATCACGTTGTTATACATGTTATGCGATTCTATATATGTTGATCATGAAGAAGTTCGTGTGTTTCAAAATAAAGAAATGCAATTCTATTCGTTTAGATTTAATTTTTTTTTTCCTTTTTGTGGGTCAGGAACTTATCAAAATTGAAAACTATAATTAAGTCTTCAATGTTTTTGTTCAATCTTTAACACTTCGCATGTTTGATTGAAATGAAAGTGCGAAGTGGGGCGAAGGTATAGGGTCCCCAGACCACCGTGTGTGGAGTCTGATCCCGTGTCCCCCATAATTAAGAACACTGCCAGAATGGTTGCTACACGTGGGAATAAGCGGAGTGCTTGAATGGACTTTACTGTAATGTTAGGGTAAAGTTAATTTCACCTGGAAATCCGAGTAAGGTGTGAACATTTAAATTATACTTCAAACAAAAGCTGATTACGAAGCCACCTCAGGGTCAGAGCAGAAAATCAGCGAAAATGAGTGATTGTTGTTCCCTCGTTCTTACTTATCAGGGCCATCAGAGAGGGAGATTCCGACGACGATATCAGCCCGCCAAGATAAGCCCAGGTGTGATGAATTCTAACACATACTGTATTCAGTGTCTGTACGAATAGAAGGCAACTGTGGCTACCATGTGTGTCCCCCTAAATCCGGGGCTGCTGAAAACCACCAACTGCAGGTGTTGGATGTAGAAATTGTCTTGCACGCTAATCTACCCGAATTTTTCGCTCAATTAACTTGTCAGTGTTTACCTTTTGCATGGACGTGTAAAGTTTGCAATCGCTTTACCTTTGGTTCAATTTTCTCTACACCATATCTGAAACCTTGCACGCAAATCGTAGTCTAATCCTTTTCCTATCATGTAATTTTGTTAAATTGAAATAAAAATGTTTTTCACCTTTTGTTATCATCAAGGAAACCGCAATTTATCATAGTTATTCAAAGAACATGATAACATTTCGTATTTCCGTAAAACTCCTTCGCAACATCATGGAGTAAAATATGTTCAATCTCTTGCAATTAGGGATATATCTCGCAGACAATATTTTATCATGCAGGGCATGTGCTGAGGACGTCGATTTCCTTTCGTTCTTTAGTAAGTTATCAACAATATTACATATTATTAATAAAACAGTAGAGATGTTACGTCAAAACTGGCATTTCTGTAACACTGAAAGGTCATCAAAAGGAATCGGAGTAAGAGCACCCAGACGCCTTCACCCCTAAAGGATCCTGACCCCCAGTGTTGATGATGTTCCCCGAGCATTGTCGGGACCCCCAGAGGACGGTACTTATCTGCAGCCTCAGAGAAACTCCATGTCTAGTTGTCAGTGCCAAAACACTTATCTACAATTAGACACTTCAGAGAGCGGAAACAGAGGCCGTTTGTTTCCGTCAACGATGTTCAAACATATTGCATTTCATCTCGTCGAGCAGCGCAATACATTGTAGTTTTATCTTTTAAATAGATGTAAGTAAAATGTCAGTTACCTTCACAAGATGCCTTGGAATTTTTCTTTCACTCCCTTTTGTGGAGAAGTTTAGTTTGAAACTCCTATGATGTTTATAGAATTGTTGAGAGATTAAACATGTCGTAGTTGCATGTTTGCGATATGCACATAAATGGCATTACTTTCACGTTGTAAAGACCGTTGGTTATAGATGGGAATTTCAAGACATTGAAATAATAGATCTTGTAGCATACATTTTTGTTAATCTGTAAATCCTCATATATTTGTGTAAATGTTGAAATATATATAACATCATTAAAAAACAATCAAATGGTAATTAAATGAAACAAAGTTGTTTTCTTTCTACTGCTAATATATGACACCATGCTCACAGCGTAACAGATAACAATATACTTTTCTGTAAATCCGAACAACAAAAAACCAGTTACATGTATAAGAATACTGGTAGCTTCTGATATTTAAGACGGCTCGATGGTCGTTGACATTTTTAGACTCTATTTATCTCCTTAAGAAAAAGAGCTCTGTATAAAAATATAGCTAGAAAAATATTCAAATTGCAAAGCAAAGATTTGTTTTTATATTTTTCTTGACTAAATGATAGCTTATAGCTAAAGAAATCATTTTTAAAATTGAAGGTACATGTAGATCTGATGGTTAGTTTGTTGACCATTGAGCCTCCTTAATGTCGAAAATAAAAAGATAACCCGAAGATTGAATAGAATTTATATATACTAGTATGTATATATAGATAAATAATTTTATAAATCGCGCTTCAAGTATAATTTCTTTTTTTTTCATAAATATATGTTCCATACCAAGAACATATTTACACACCACTGTACGAGAGGTAAGAGTTGGACAGGATTGGAAATCAATCCGTTAGTAATATCTTCGTTTTCATTCGATGTGGGGTTTTTAACACCCCCCTCCCATTTTTTTTTTCAAAGAACCAAATTTGGTTACGTGTTTTATTTATTTAGTAGTATTTGTTTTCGACTACTCATCACTAATCTACTGTGGATAGTAAAAATATTTAATATTTTCTCAATCTAATTAAATCAAGATCTTTAATGCGCTCCAGTAGATCGCTACACTAGGAGAGATCTTTGTGTAGCGATATACTTGGAGCGGATCAAAGATCTTATTTTAAGTAGATTGATATTTTCTTCATAATTTTTAGAATGAATATCTAAAATTCTAAAAATTCATTACTTAATAGAATAGATTAAAAAATATCAAGCAACGGCGATGATTAATACCAAAAAATGTTTCCATTTTATCCCTAATTCTGAACAATACATACTCTGCTCACATGCTCATATCAATAATATGAAACACTTCGAAAGTCGGACAAAGAGAAAAACCTCAACTTTGATCAAGAGATCGTAATTGATTGTAAAAAAAAAAATCTCAAAAAAGGATTGTGTGTGGAATTATCAATATTACAAATATGTGTGATTTAAATATCAGTTGGCATTCTGTGTTTTACTCTCGGAGTGGGATTTTAAAAAGCCATGAATGGGAGGATGACGCATCGCCTAAGTTAATACTTGTACACACCAAATACCACAAAACTTAGTCACTTCAACTATATTAACGGAAAATCATTTAATCGGATACCAATCGATGCGTTTTATAAAGTGCCAATCGTTTAATTGATTGTAATCTTCTATCACATTCAGAAACAGGCCTGGCATTGTCTTAGGCCAGAGGAAACAGCTGACTCGAGTCATGGACCCCCATTGTATTCTGTCCATTCCACTGCGCGGTCCTCTACTCTGGCAAAGAGATATCATCGTGTGCATCTGTCATTAAGGCTTGATTGAAACTTCGGGGATTCTTACCTATCTAGAATTACCTGACAGGTAGAAAACAGGTGTCGATGGTTTCGTTAATGATGATACACGTGGGGAGCATGCGAGAAAACTTTGGGTCATTGCGAGGGAAAAGAGCACGTGTTTCTACTGGGATTGAGATGATGGTTAGGTTCAGAAATGACCAAGCTTGGTCTAAAAGCTTTACACGTATAACCTTTGCAAATATGTTCATTAATTTCAATAATATGTTTGGATAAAAACACCTTTGGCATATTATTAGGATTTAATTCACAATTTCAATATTTACATTTGCTGTGGCATCATATAAAGAAATACCACTTCTTATAAATATGAAGTAGTAAGATTAAAGCTGCTTAGTCCGATTTTTTGGTTAATACAGTATCATAATAATAATTTTCCATACAAACCAACTATCTTAAAAAGTTATGGAATTTCTCCTATTTACATCAACAGAATCGGTCTCCTTTCAAAGTTAGAAATATTCAAAGTAAATCAAAAATAATTTCTTTTTGGGCAAACGAAAAAACAAACCAAAATTCATCATGGGAATGTTTAGAAAAGGGAACCGTTTGGTTTCGTCCCCCGAATGATTGGGTTTATTAAAACCGCATGTAATGCATCGATTGTAAGAAAACCAAACTTCAGAAATATTAGCAAACAAAATATCCACAGGTTTAATTTTAATTTGCATGAACATTATAACCTTTATTTTTAGCGATGTCGAAGTCGTAATACAACCATACCCGCCTCGACGTCAGGGGCGAATTTCAATGTGGCAAAATAACGCGATACCCTTTTGTTAACAAATTTTGTACATAATTTTTTAAAATGAATTTTGGCTTAAATGACCAGGAAAACTACTGCAATGTCGATTATTATACACTTACTTAGCATAACCATCGTTTGAAAGCGTACCCAAAATTTGATATAAAATCGGACCAAGCAGCTTTAAAATTTTACAAAGCAATACATTTTGTTTATCATTTAGAATAGAATAATACTGTAAAAGACAACTTTTGTTCTTATGTACAATGTGAGTTAATGTTTTAACTTTAATTTTAAAAAAATGTTTTGCAAAGAAAATCAGAAATAATCAATCAATTCTTTGAGGGATGTTTATAACAAATGAAAATATTGTGCATGCCTAATTTATATACACGTATAAACAATATAAATATATCAATACTCAATAGAAAGCACAGAATGACGTCCAATGACTCCTACATGTATAGGAAATTACAAAAAAAAATTATATTATAAATAAATATATAATATTAAATTATTATAAACCTATTTTTGTATTGTTAAGCGTTATGTTTCATAAAATGAAATATATTCTTTCTTTCTTTTTTTTTTGGTTATATTTCGAACGGTAAGATCCAGTTTGCTAGTTTCATATATTTTAACCAAACCGATATGCAGTAAATAGTTCGAATTTAGATTGTTGTATCCATAGCACACTTTGTATTCCACCTTTGTGATTTCTTGGGGAACCGGCCTTTTTTGTAAATATTCTGTGCCTATATGAGGTATTCAGGTTCATAGAACCTGTTTGGAACCAAAAAATAAAACGCCATAAGTTGTTGGAAAATATGCAATATGTATCAAATGAGTAAGAATGCCATAAACAAATAACAAAAAATTCAAGTTATACAATTAAAGAGATCACAACGAAAATACACGTGTTTTTTTTAATAAAGAACACGAGTGGAAATAAGATCCACACAAAAAGAAATCGAAAAAGAGCTAGGGTAACATTTGCTTACAACATAATTAACTGAAAATATTTTCTCCCAAAAATTTTTCAAAAATAAGACTTTTTTAGAATTCAACGCTTAAAATTGCTTAAAGATCAGTTACAGTATATATATATGTTGATGAATAAACATGAAATGAAACATCTAATGTATTATGTTTGGTTTAGAAACTGACGTTTTTACTTTTTACCTCTTATTCCCTAATCCTTTTTACATTTTATTCCCTAATTTTAGCAAGTACGTTCATTTAAAATTTTAGTTAATCATATCGGCAAAAAATTGCATACATATTCATGTATTTGGGAAGCAAGGGGTTTCAAAACCATTCAGTCGCACACAATCACGTAAACCAAAGTAAAAGCACGTGCCGGTATACCTACATGGTTGTATCATTATTTATTAAGAAATCCCAAATTTCTGTCCGAGGAAATTAAACACTAACAGAGAATTAACATGACAAGTTGTAGTTTTAATTCTTATTTCTGATTTTGTGTTTAAAAATATCTATATCAAAATATTGACGCCAACCTAAATTGCTCGGTGTATGACTTAAAAAGTGGTGCTAAGTGTATGTTCTTCATCTTTTTACCTGTGTGTACTCATTTTAATGTGGAAATGTGGATACCTACATGGTAGCAACTACTGGATCAACATCCGTAAACAAATCACTGGCAAATCACGTCAACATGCAGATCTAGAGTGCTTCTCAATTTAAGATATATCATGGATATGATGATGGTTCCTAAATCAAACTATATGACCGTGATCTAAATATATTTGAATATTCAAAAACTGTCGTTGTGAAAGATTGAATGAGAAATTGGAGTTTTCATCGAGCAATTCTTAAATTGACAAATATGGCCGGGAATTTTAAAAAGAAGAATTTTTGCTGTGTTAATTCGCTTAGCAAACTCAACACTCAAGTTGATCAAACACTGTGTTATTTTAGATACACATACATGTAATTGTACGTCGAACTAATATCGGCTATTTTTGCATGCTGTTCAATCCATTTTCATTAATATGCTTATATGTATATTTTTGAAAGAAAAAAATACTTCTTAAATTAAATGTACGTGTATATCATTTTCTAACCTCGCCATTATCAAAGATAACTGAAGTCATGTTATAATTACATCATATCGCCTGTTGTAATGTCTGGTAAGTATTATTTATCAAACACCCATTTTTTTTTTTCATCAGGTTTTATTTTCATGACAATGAAATCATACATGTATTTTGACTAGAAAATATAACAAATCATATTGACATCTACATATTCGTATATTTCACGTGACAATGTCCAGCACCATTGGTTTCCGCAGCCTTTGATTTCAGTGTTTTCATGCAAATAAGCATTCGTATAAAAATCAGAGTAGTTAACAATAAGAAAAACTGCATCATTTGAGATAAGGATGATATCTATGTGTTGATAATAACATAGGAGACGATGCTGATTGGTTGACAAACTGATGACGTAGGATCTCCTGATTGGGCAAGGCTCCGGTATAATAGAGAGGCGATAAAGGTAAGGACAATCTTCTGTTGATTGAGTTTCCCAATGATGGAATCAGTGAACCAGAGCCCGCCACTAAATTAGCTCCGTGTAACAGTGATAAAGCAAGCTCTGAATCTGAAAAAGAGGCAAAAGCCATCGAATTAAACGTCGATTATAAAGTGGGGAAAATCAATTTTCCTAAACTTTAACTGTTGACGTCCTAAACTCGCTTGCAGATAAAAGACTCACCTCCAAAGCCTCGAAAGATAGTTTGTCGTTGCTTGCTCAGTTCATCATTGTAAGGCATCATGTTTGCCGTTGTCTGACTTTGCAAAAGACTCTCCATCGTTTCTCTGCGAAAAGAGTTAAACATGAATACATACGTATATTGCTGTCAAATGTCTTTGCTTAACATTAGATTAATATTAAGCAAGTGGAATAAACTGTAGTTTACGTACCTTTCTATGTCTGATAGCCGGCTGGAATCTCTGAAACCTTTTGCAAATGGGTTGCTGTCTATTTTCAACTTTGTAATCTGAAATAGTAGAAAATAAATAATAAAGGAAAACGAAATGGAAAAAAGAACATTATTCAATCTTTCTATGTTGATGTGACTATAGTTGTTCTCACCAGCTGGTTTTGGTAAGCGGTTACTGCAATGAATCCGGTCTCAGAAAAAGAGAACGTTTTATGGTCCGTCATTTTCAGTGACGTCAGAGGATTAGGTGTAGTTGATGTTTTCCTGATGATGTGAATACGAGGCTGATACTTGTGCATGGAATTCAGAATTATCTACAATTCAAGATAAACAAAAATTTCGTAAAGTGGATTTGAGCAACAAAAAAATTCTATAAAGAAATATCAACACAAAATTGTTAGGTAGAAATCTTACATGTCCGGCCCTGTCCAGCACATTGTTGGTTAGCTTCAGTTTCTCAAAGGAGATGATCTGTTTCTGAAGTTGCGCTCCCGTAAAGATGGAGTCTGGCTGGACATAGATGTTGGAGGGGAGAGGAGGGTCGGCTTTTCCCGCCACCAGCCACGCTGATCGGTGATAGGCGTATCTGTAACGCTTGTTGTCTACGGGTACAATATCCATTGCAACGATATATTCTTGGTCAGGCTCCAGTCCACTAAAGGACACGCGCAAGGTAGGAAACATGCGTCTGAAATAAGGAAAATAAACTGTAAGCAGAATTTCGGAATAATTATAGTCAGCAAACCAAAATAGCATATAGTCTGTTATCTTTTCCTTCTGAACAATTCAGAGACTCTAATTAGAGATGTAAATTTTGTCGTGGCATCCGTGTCTTATATCACCGTTCGCTACTTAAAACGTCAACTTTGTACAAAAACATAAGACAAATGCTCACACGTCCCGCCCCCACCCATAAACTAGAACTCTATCCTTTTCGCGGTCACACTAAATACCGTCCTCTGTCGAAAGTGATGGGAGGGCAGGGGAGATCGGGTGTAAGCTTTGCGTGAGGGAACTCGTTCCGGTCCGATCTAATTTGTAAATGACAGTTTTTGTGCACAACGCCACATCTTTGGAGCGGGGGTGCGGAGATTTAACCTTGCTGTTATGTTCAGGGCTAAAATAGACCAAGTCATTACATGCTGGGTAGTCAAACTCAATTCTGGTCGCCAGCGCAAGTAAATGCTTCGTTTGGATGAGTGGTATCGCGTTTTATGTAATGATCATGGCTCCGATTGTATCTGCATTTATGTGTTGACATCTCTAACCTTACACTGAGCAATGCAATTTGGAATCGAGAAAAATTACGGAGAGATTTTCTTGTTGAAAGAGAAGACAAAACAGGTGCTTGTTTTTCTCTAATGTGTAGTTAAGTCTGTAACAATTTGGGACGGGACCCCAGCGTTGACAAGGCGCAGGCGCTGACTGCCCGAACAACAAAGACGACCGATTCCTTGTTTTTTTGGAATCCTGCAATCTATCAGAATGATTCTTGGTAGTTGAATAGCTGATGATATCTGTTTTTATTCAGCCTATCAACAAATGGCCGCTTTAATAGTCTTAATGAATGCAGCCTTTGTCTTACCTTGATAAGACCAAGTTAACACTTAGGTCTGTTGACGTGTTCATTATCACATTTAATATCTTTTTATTGTGTCTTCGAATAACAATCGTATTAAATTATATCTATTTCCCCTGCGTTGAACAAACTGTATTTTGAGTCCGAGTAATTTTGGCAAAATACATATATGATAAGAAGAACGTATCTCGTGTTCGTCTCTGACTAGCTCCCAATGCGATAGCTGTTGCGCCCAAAAAATGCAGGCTGTACTAAATCAAAATAAACTTGAAGTCCTAAAAGATAATACATGAATTGTTTTGTTGAATTTGACACCAATGCCGAGAATTTTGCTGATATCATCTCAGCATCTCGCGCGTTTGTTGTCAATGTCACCAAACATAAACAAGACATTTTGGCCAGCGGCTTCAACTCAGACATCTCTTAGAGTGTCAATAACATTGTTTCTGCTTGGTTGAAAAATCAATCGGCGATATATATGTAACGGTGTGTGAATTTGTTCTTGTGGTCATAAAAATGTTTAATTAAGATTCGACTTACGAAGGACAAATTTATTAAAATGTTATTAACTGTTAAACTTTTATTGAACCATTTTTGGCAAGATCATACATTAAATATACAATGTATTTTGATTTTTTTAATACTTAAGTATTATTGGTTTTAATACTAAAAGAGCGGACAAATATTTTTTGTTTAAAAATTGACTATAGAATTAATCATTTTAATTTAAAAACAAAACTTAAACTGAGACGACTGGTTTAAAAATCGCACTTTTTTGCTCGAATATATATTTTTAGTTTATACCCTTATACCTAGCTTTAGTACATGCTTAAGACATCTTATAAAGGAACAGAAATGATTTGTTCATTGGCGTCCACTTTTCATTCGAAAAATAACCATGATTTTTAAAACTAAAAATAATTCGATAAAAGAATGCTAAAGATCTACAAACCTTCCTGATTTCGTGATGATCATTTCTGTCCCCAGTTCATGGAACTTTTTCCAAAGATCTTTGGACTCCAGACGACATCTGACGTCGGCTAACTCCGGAGAATCCTCGGTGAAGTGTTCTATGGGAACCACAGGGGAGCCGCTGTCCGAGCTTCTACAGGGGGACACGGAGGGGCTGGGCTGCTGGGCCTCCAAAGATGTACAGGGTAGGTGGGTGTCGTTAATGTCGCCTGATGAAATTTGAAATTCATTTAAATACCATAGTATGTTTAATTCAATCATCGTCAAAAAAAGAAATTTCAACTTTTGTCGCCGTCAATTTTGTTTCTTTACTTTCCAGAAAAAAGCAAGTAAATCTCAAATTTATCGCCAAATTTTAAATAACGTGAAATAATAAAAAAATGAAGTAAAATCTAATTTCGGAATTCCATTCCACAAATTAATCAGTTTAATAAAAAAAAGTATGAAACGCTGAGGATCTAAGTGAGCAAATGTTTACCTGGTGGTAAATCTGCATGTTTTGGATTTGTTGGTCCTGAAAGTGACAAAGTTGACTGAAGTCCATTGAATGTATTATCCTCCACTTGTTTTGGTACTTTCTGTCCAAGCAGCGAGTCTATGGAAAAGGCATTGGCTTTCTGCGAGAGTCTGGAGACCGGAGTCTCTGCTTTTCTTTCCCCGCGAAACGATAAATCCATTCTTATGTAGCTATATTTGATAATATTTCACTTTTGATTAAGATTTAAAGCAGTCCCAAGCATGAAATATCAACTGAAACACTTTGCAAACTGATTAAAATATTTTGGAGAATGCGCACTTTTTAATCGTCTGCTGTTTCCGAGGTGTGAATTTTGATTGGTTGCGACTCGGGTTAACTTACACGGTGGGCGTTTCTCACTCTCCGCAATGAGCGGAGTCAGCCACCGTGAATTATTTTTCCGTTCCATTGATCTTAAATTAACTTTTAATTTACTGTTTATCAGTTATTGAATTTATGCATGTGGGCATAAAACTGAAATTTTACACCTGGAAATACATGTATTTAACACCAGTGTTTTAAAATTCGATTAAAACATAATAGGATCGAAATATAAAGTTGTTGTTTAGAAATACCCGTATTATTTCACAATTCCCTTGAAATCGTGCCGCTGGGAATATTCTATCAAAATTCTTATACTTAAAAAAAAAATTAATTAACTTTTTATGCATGAGAAAATATATATAACAGACCAAGGACTTTATTGTCTTATTTGACTTGGTATAAGAATATCAAGATTCTGACAAAATATGTAGATAATACATATGTTATACATATGAATATACAATTTTTAAAGTTTTATATTTTGTGGTGTCATGAAATGATGTTAACAATGCACATTACATAAAAGGAAATCAGTAAATATATAAACATAATGTAAAAAGA
Source organism: Magallana ariakensis (assembly GCA_020458035.1). Taxonomy (NCBI): domain Eukaryota; kingdom Metazoa; phylum Mollusca; class Bivalvia; order Ostreida; family Ostreidae; genus Magallana; species Magallana ariakensis. The sequence goes on along the minus strand of CM035814.1, from coordinate 36,514,942 downwards.
AAATCATGTTTAAATATTATGTTTTATATGATATTTTGTACACATACTTATATCCAAATTACAAAGAAATAAAACAATAACAAATGTAAAATTTAGAATTCTTCAATAATTATATTATCATTTTGTTTTAGTATGTGCTGAACACTTCATCTATAAAATATACAAAATGTCTTTAATTCTATTTTACAACAATGGGTATTGTTCTCTTCTTGTGATTTATCCAAAAACTGTGTTTACTTATATTGTTAAGTGGAATGTTTGTTTAAAAATGTGTCAGAAACAATCGATGTTTGGTCAGCGAACAGTATCCGCATAAAAACCAGTTTATCAGCAAGTGAAATTCCGTGTAAATATGGAAGTTTTCATACATTGATGGTGAAAACGCGCGAACGACACTTGACATCCGGAGTACGGAACATGACAATACCGGTTCCCGCGCTACCGAGCCGGGAAAGGGGGCGGGGCGGGCCTCACCTGACCATGTATATACCTGTAGATAGTAGCGATAACAGATAATGAAGGTGTCGATTTAGTACAGAAAAGGCGCGACAAATGATGACCCAGGGCGCTCCAGGACACATGGGACAGGCTCTCCGTCATTTAATCCCAAAAATCCAATTTAAAATGGAAATAAAGTTGAGGAGTTTATTAAGATAAAACACATCAGTTGATACATGGGGGTCTATTTGTCGCCCCTGTTTCCTGCCATTACTGTAATGAAGTGTGAGGTAACACAATCTTGATCCCCACGACAGTACCATTAGGCCTACTCTGTTCACTTTGTGTGATCAAATCTATTTGTATCTGTGTATTTTGATTTTAAAATACATTGATTCTCAAATTATTCCCATGAATAGGTAATTCAAATTTAAAAAAACGTACATGTACTTTCTGTATACATATTTCACACATGCATGTCCACTCTTTTATATTTTGAATAGGCTGATTAGGCTCATATAAAATAATGCAAGTCTTGGAAAAAGAATTGATCACGTTCTATGAATATTCTACCGTTTTTGTGTTTTTTTTTCTCATAATTTTTAATCAAATTGAAACACATTAAAAACACGTATACACATTGTATTTAAACATTTATCAGAAGCACATATATTTTATTCTATATTAGGCATTTGAGGAAGATTAATACATATGACATAATCATCAAATGCATAAATGAAATAAGAACTGAAATGTTCTTATCTCGTAAGTTGATTTGTGAAGATCTTGATGCACTGTGATTGTGCATTACATTTATTGCGAATAGTTTCATAAGTTGTTTTTTTTTTGTTTCATTTGGATTGTATTATTTAACCACTTTATTCAAAATAACCCCAATTACTGATTCGCATAGGTTTCTTGGGAATTTGCAATTTTTTTCTCCGATATATTATATTCCAGATGACGTGAAAGCAGTGCAGCAGGAATATCCATGAACATATCTCAGGACTGAGAGATGTCCTATGTAGAAACGTCTCAGGAGACGTCTAAATGCTATGCGAGTTTCTCGAAGATTTCTTATATTATTAAAGTACCCGCCATAAGAGTTTGTCCAAACATATGGACAGCAAGGATACTGTCAAAAGATCATCTTAAGATCTCATCTTAGGAACAGCGCGGGAACCAGTATTGTCACATTTTGGGATACTGCCAAAAATCGCCATCAGTATAAACTTGAATATGTATGACATTTTATAGAATTCAAGAAACCAACTTTCTATACATTTCTCTTTACCACTTGTATATTTGTGAATACTAAATAAATTCATTGACAAAAACAATAAAAAAATAACACACCCAAATGTTTTGGTGAGATTTTATAAACCTTTAATCTCTACAACAAGAAAGCATTTATAAATCAGAAATGCAGATCAAAGAATCAAAGCGCAACAAATAAAATGGTTGCCTTTGTTATGTGCTCCACAAACTGGTAACATAACAGCTTATAAAATTGATTTTTTTTTCTCAGGAGTGTAAATAACTTGGATGGTGTCACAGATAAACTCATTCACATCTGTGTATGTAAATAAACAAGGAAGCACATTTTGTGGCAAGAGTACAGAATAAAAATTTAATAGCACTTGAATAAAAATATAGATTTTGTTCAAAATTAAAAATTTTTTTTATGACATTCATACAAGTTTCCAGTCTGACTAAAGCCAGCCCCTACTAACGAAGTGAATTAGTAGGGGCTGGCTTTAGTCAGACTGACAAGTTTCGAAATTTCAAATAAAAAAAACTCCCTGTTTGTTTCAACTCATCATAACAGAACTTTGCTGTTTACACAGTAGTGATTTTCCACTCAGATGTTATGTCTAGAGGAAACAGATGTTTTGACTACATTTACAAATAAATCCTGTTATAAAAATCATTAAATGGGGAGTGACCAAAAGTTAACTCGTCCAATATGAAGATCAGTAAAGGAATATAAGATGTACATATCATAAATGGCTGTCTGACTTCTTTGAGTACGAGTTGGCTAGTCTGTATGATTGTGTACAAACACGGTCCTCTAGTATTCTCTTTATTCAAGCCAAACTTTTTTTTTTTTACTTACGTGTATTCTGAATATCTACTCTTAAAAATCTTGTTTTCATATCACCCTGTGCTATTTTTCATATTTAATAATTACATCATCAGTGAAATTTAAACATTAAATATTTTATATTAAAGGGACCTGGACACGATTTCAGATGAAAATTTTATTTTTGATGATTTTTATGTATTAAATAGTTTACTTGTGTATTTTGAATGATTTACCAAAATTTGAATGTTAGAAGTCATGTTACAAGCGAGATACAGAGGAAAGAAGTCGTTGTTATGTAAACAAAGCTCGAGTCTTATATTTGTTTACAAATAATGTAAAGTAAAGAAATTACCATTTCTTTGACAAAATAACTTGTGGAAACAAGATAAACTTATTAAATGTGTTCATAAATAAGTTTATCAACAACAAAATGCAACATTAGATTGAAACTTTTACCAATTCAAGACATATGTAAACAATTACAGGACTCGAGCTTTGTTTACAAAACAAAGAATTTTAACCTCTGTAACTCGCTTGTAACTCGATATTTGACTTTCAAATTTTGACAGAGCATTAAAAACATCCATATTGACCATTCTAGACATTAAAAATGGAAAAATAAATTCTGAAAAAATTTAGCTCAAATCGTGTCCAAGTCCCTTTAAATATGATTACTGATACCATGATACAAATATAATATATATACAACTAAAGGGTCCTAGATCGATAATTTAACAATATGACATCTAATAAATTATAAACAAACTCTTCTTATAAGACTAAAATCTACATGCATAAAGGAATGAGCATGGAACATCACATAACTTCATTATAGAAAGACAAGTAAACCAATTCATTTGACGTCACTTAGTGAGATTTCGCAATGCACAACTGTCTGCGCATTCATCATCATGCACTACAAATTTTCAAATTGTCACCATTTTCATATATATCTAACAAAATTTTAGCTAACATCAAACACAATGAAAGTGAAAATAAACATATTAATTAATTATGGCACATCTTACAAACACAGACGTTTGAATAACAGACACAGATATACACGGTATATCGCAATTCGTGATATATGTTCTCAAAGAAGTCACAGATCTTTAATTCAGCTGTAACTATTGAGGTATTGAGGATTCTTGGATTTTTTGTTTTTACTTTGTACGCGTGAAACATGCACTTCTCAGTATTTTGACTCTGGTAAGATATCCCGATCATAGTCGGAATTTTGTGGGCACTGGCTGCTGCCCTTAGGGACCCCCAACATATTGAGGACCTTGTTATCGGTGGGGGCGTGGTCCTGACGGAGGGACAGCAACAGGAAGTACGTCTCCACACCTGACACTATGGTGGTGATGAACCCGAACACCTGAAACGGTAAAACAGAACAAATTCGAGATTCACCTTTTGGTTAGTATACATTAATTTCATACAACAACAAATGTTACCCATCCATCCCCACTTCACCCCCTCACCCTTTATACTTACAGCGGCCGCGGCGTATCCACCTTGTCCGCACGTGTGAGCTGCCATCACTATTGAAGCTATCAGGTAGAAAAAGGTGAAAATGGCCCCGATGAAAAAGTGCTGCAATGGGCAAATCAATCAATTAATAAATATGATAATGATACCTAATTTTATCAATATTTGAACTTTATATGTAACAAAAGATTTATGAAAATATAGTTTTTTTTTTTCTTACCCACACTAGCCAAGGTACAAATTTCATACACCATTTTTCATCGATAGTTAAGGCAAATATCAAGTAGTTTATGACGTCTGTCAAGAAGACACTGCCCGCAACGAACTCAAAGAATCCGTAGCTTGACCCGTAAGTGTAATCACAGTTTAGATTAGCCCCGGCCCACGTGCAGATCAGACATATGAAAGACAGAATCTAAAAAAAAAAAATGTTATATAGATGCAATTTTTTATTAGAGTATAGTTGTTTTTCAAGAATTTTTCGAAAATAATTTGTCGGTACGTCGGGGGGAAAAACCAATTACATGTACATGTATTAAACACATTTCCCCAAAACATTATTGAGGTATTTTAAAGACTGATCATCCACCATAAAAGAATGCAAATTTATTTTTTCTTAAATCTTGTGTTTGTATGCTGATTGTCTTGATAAATACAAAAGTTATAGTTTAACTTCATTCAGTTGCCATAGCGTTTACTGAACATGTGTATATTTGTGGTGAAGTTCAAATTTATAAAAAGAAAAACACCAAATTCTAACCCTTGAAATTGAACATTTGGGTTGGTCGGTCTTCTAATAAAAAAAAATGACCTTAGGAAAATCGTTAGAAAAAAATACACATACACACTTTCGAGCGAAACAATGACATGTGCTTAAAAATGGATCAACAAGTCAGTCATTCAGTCAGTATCATGCATTGTGGGTAGAAAGTCATGAGTTGGTTCGTTGGTCTAGACCCCGTGAATTTCTACTTTGTGGAAAACTTTAAGGTGGAATAACACACCTGCAAAAAGTCACTCAAATTAACAGTAAATTATTTGATTATGAAAGATATAATGATAAATAAACTGTACAATTGTCAAATAAGCGAACAATTTGCAGTTTGGGGATAAAAAATGAATATCTAAAAAAATCAATTGAGTGAGTAACAACAAAACCCCCTGCGGGATTCGAACTCGGGGTGTACTGATCACAAGCCCAACACCTTATCCACTCGGCTATGTAGTAAGTAACACGTTGTTGAAGATAAACTTCTTTTAATTAAACGAAATGTCGTTTCGATCAGAGGTCAGCCATGTGATGATGTTTTATTCCACCTTATATCTCCGACCCTCCCCCGATCGATACATAATCTAGATCCACCTCTGTACGGGGAACAAGTGACCTATACAGTGCATATCAAAACAAAACAATACAACCCTTCACAATATACATCTTCCCATGTCAAAGGATTCTAATCCACCACCTGCCTTGGAAAGTTGCACAGAATCTTGAATTTCGAAATACCACAACCATGATAATATTCTTACGATGATGGCGGCCTCGAAAATCCCGAGCCTGCTCTTGACGTATGTGAGGTTGATGGAGACACACGTGTTCCCTATACGTCTGGTGTTTTCCTGAGTCTCCGGGGACTGGTCACTTTCCTCAGTGGACTGCATCTTCCCGGGAGTTACACGTGGTGACACAATGAACCTTTCTCACACTCAATGTTGTGTACGCGCACAAAACGTAATTTCCATAATTTACAATTTTGCTCCTTAAAAAAAAAATAAGAAGGGAAAGAACGGTAACTCAAGCTCTGTCCGTCCACAGATATAACGAGAGAGAGAGAGAGAGAGAGAGAGAGAGAGAGAGAGAGAGAGAGAGAGAATCACTCTCACCCTCTCAGATTATGGGGGTCCTTATTTGTATCCTGAAAAAATGTATGGCAGAAGGCCTTGTATTTACTAAAAGTTATCTATCTTGTAATATGTGAGAAAAAGAAGTGTTCACCTGGAAAAAATTACAATGATGTTATTCACATATTTCCTAAAATAATAAATATCACCCATGATTTTTGTTATTAGATGTACTATTAATGGACTTTCGGAGACTTATAATGTCTGATACAGATAGATTGTTTTCAATGTATCTTCGTGTGCCGTTTTGATAAAATGAAAGTGTTCTGTACATAAAGCAGAGTTCGCCGATTTCTGAACTCCTATGCACATGTACGCTAAGGACTCCTTATTATTTATTCAATTTAGAGGTCAAAGGTCAGACTTGATACAGTTTGACGTCTTCTATTGATTCCTTAATTTTATTTACTCGCAATGATTTTTTTTTCACATGAAGGTCCAACATAATTGATCTTTGTTTATAGGTTTTTTCCCCTTAATCATTTATGTTAAAATGTTGGAAAATATTGTTTATAAACTTTAGTTTAATAAATAATTGTAGATCTACCTTAAAACCCCTTCTTAACCTGTCAAGGCAAAATTGGCGCTCGTTTGTTTCCATTTGCTCGTCAACGTAATGAAGATCAAGTAACACCTCGTGATAGTTAAAATATTGTCATTTATTTAAAAATGACGCAAAAATTATAGAACATATAAACATAAACAAAAGTGGCTGGAAGATCCACAAACATTTGACTAGAAAACAAATCGGAGAGTATAGAACAAAAGGGGGCTTAACATCTACTGTGATCGTACATTAATCGTAATTTTTTTTTACAATACCCCCCTCCCAGGAACAACAGATAAAAGATAATATCGATTGCTAAATCCAGTCAACTTTCCCGCTGCCATTGAACTTTTATCTTTGTATATCTGGTCTAGTATATCTCGAAAGTTAAGTTTAAACAATGCACATTTTAACGCATATCCTCTTCTAAATGGGTCTTGCACGCACGTGTCAATCATAAAAGTTTACCGCAATAGTAAATTATACAATTTAAATACACTTTTATTATAGAGTTACACTTTTATTATAGAGTTACACTTTTATTACACTTTTATTATCCTGTCTATGTTTACAGGATACTGTACTTTTCAAAGTATGTTTGAAAAATAAAATGCATGAATAATTTGTTTTCATATTATAGACAAAAAAAAAAACCCATAAAAATAACATTCAAGGAATTAGAAGTAAATTTCCCCATACATGTATGTTGTCTTCGACAATGACAATGACAATGAACTTTATTCTCAAAGCTGAATTTACAATGTACAGGAAATACCTTTCATCATTAGTACAGGCAGTACAGTACCTGTACTACGGCTTATAGACTGAAGATAAATTGAAGGATCGTCATCATGACCTGTGCGCATATATATATATATATATATATATATATATATATATATATATATATTTGATTAAGTTATAATTCGTTAAATGCATTTCTAAATATTGTACTGAATGTGACTCGAAAAAAAAATATAAATCAACTTAATATATCATTATAATTTAATGTATACTATTAACTATATAGTTCATCTGTTTCTCTTTTGTTTTGGTTGCTACATTTTGGCGACACGACAATGCTAAGTATTTGATCAGATGGTGTCATAGATAATTTGTAGTACACTTTTGTATATGTAAACAATCTACGAATTAGGTTTTCGGGCTAAAGAACAGAGAAAATATTATCAAAAAATAAAATAAAAAATGCAATGATAGACTGTAAAGTATTAGATTTTTTCATCTTGCAGAAAATGATTAGATTAAATGGTGTCACAGACTGGTCCAACACGCCCATACCACAGGCACATGACGTTAGATATTTTTCTCATAATAAAAATAAATACCCTATATCTAATCTTATTACCTGACGTTATATATTTTTCTCATAATAAAAATAAATACCCCTTTATCTAATAAGATTAGATAAAGGGGTATTTATTTTTATTTTGAGAAAAATATATAACGCCAGGTACATGTTAACAAACTAAGCAGGGATAGCTTTGATTGGAAGAACACAAATACAGAATAAAATCTTTCACTGAAATTTTTGTTTTCAAAATGCAAATATATTATAAACATTGAAACACAAAACTTGCTATTTCATCTATTCTTAAAGTTTAGGAATATTAAAAGGTGTTCATTAAGTAAAATCAGTCGTCTGTATGCTTCTTTGTTTAAACGTTCCCACAATTTACTGATTGAGATATAATTAAAGTTCAAAATGCTAGTAAACAAAATCTTTTATTTACAAAAATCTATGAAATGCATAATGTTATGCGTTTCGTAATTTAAAACGTGTGACCCATACTTTCAGATAATCAACGGTTATGTATTTTAATGTAAACAAAACGCAAATAAATGAAAGATATTTCTCTCGTGCGTCTTACTCACTCAGTCATAGCAAATAAATAAATACATGTAATTGACACAGATATATAATGATTAATGGGATTCATGCCTAAAGTGGTCACAAATCTTCCACATAGTTACATGTAGTATTAAAAGATTTTTTTCTTGATGATACTACAAAATTTTAAACACTCGGTCCTAGTATTTTGACCCCGGAATGCTCCCTGAGTCGTATTCAGGGCTCTGTGGGGTCGCTTTAGGGACCCCCAACATATTGAGGACTTTGTTATCGGTGGGGGCGTGGTTCTGACGGAGAGACATCAACAGGAAGTACGTCTCCACACCTGACACTATGGTGGTGATGAATCCGAACACCTGAAGAAGAAAGAAACATACGAAATTTGTTTTAACGACATAGTACTGCAATTCAACACATAATGTCCCACTTCCACCCCCCCCCCGTTATACTTACAGCGGCCGCCGTGTATCCACCCCGTCCACACGTGTGAGTTACCATGACAATCGATGCTATCAGGTACAGAAAGGTGAAAATAGCCCCTATGAAAAAGTGCTACAAAACATATTTGATTTCAAATAGATAAACACATGGATATTATGGCTTAGTATATCTATCCTATTGTATATTATTTTGAAGTATATTTATTCATTAATCAATGGCCCACTGGTGGCATATAAATATTAGAAATAACAATTGTAAAAAGACAAATAATGGATATATAAACGAAAAATTGTCTTGATCCAAGCGTTACAAACTATTTCAACTGTTTAATATATTCTTATATAAGTAGTAAAATATTAAACTATATATCAAATCATTTAAAATATTAATGAAATATATATATTACATAATCCCATTTTGCCTTACCCATACAAGCCATGGAATAAATTTCATACACCATTTTTCATCGATACTCAGAGCGAATATCAAGTAGTTTATGACGTCTGTCAAAAACACAGTGCCTGCAACAGAATCATAGAATCCATAGCTTGACCCGTATGTGTAATCACATACCACGTTAGCCCCTACCCCAGCGCAGATCAAACAAATGAGTGACAGAATCTGCAAAAAAGGTATTAAAAAAATTGTCAGAAAACACAGAGAGAGAGAGAGAGAGAGAGAGAGAGAGAGAGAGAGAGAGAGAGAGAGAGAAAGGTTCAAGTTTGTTTGTTTCCAATCCTAATTAATTAGCTCCTGTGATTACAGGTTACAGTTAGTTTTGTTTTACTTTCATTAAATAAGAGATTTGCATATATAACCCTTCAAAACATCATGAAATCTGCAATTACAACAAATAGGAATGTTAAGGTTGCTTGTTATATATTTTATATAAAGATGATAAACATACTATTCTTACAATTATGGCTGCTTCAAAAATCCCGAGAAGACTCTTGACATACGTGAGATTGATGGAGAAACACGTGGATCCTATACGGACGGAGTCTTGCTTACTCTCCGGGGGCTGGTCCCCTCCCTCGGTGGACGCCATTTTTATTAGACAAAATTATCACGCACGAAGCGAGCGAAATTTGCATAAAACAAGGTAAATTATATATTGCTATAGGAAAAGGGAAGAAGAAAAGAGAACTCCAGCTTAGCTATTTTGAAAGAAAGAACGGAAGATAGAAAAAAGGCAAGTACTTTGAACAACTTTCGGAATTTAAAAAGTATAAATATATACACAAAAGGAAATTTCTCAAATTTTCTAATTCCATTCGAGTGGATTCACTTTAATTTTAAGTTCGCAGGCACGTTGCATCGTTTTTGAAAGCGGAGGGGGGGGGGCAAACTTATCCGAAATTTTGATATGCCAAAAAAATTAAATTAAAAAAATGAAAGAAAAAAAAGAGACGAAACAACTCTTCTTCCAAACCTTCAAAATCCTAATTCGACAATTTCTCCAAAACAAAAAAAAGTTGTTTTTTTTTGGGGGGGGGACACTTCCTCTGAAATTTAATATTCCGGAGGATGTTAACAATAAGGAAGTTTATATAGTAGGTTTAATATTATATCAAATATATTTAATACAGTAATTTTTAATATGTAAATTTAATTAAGAAAATTGTTTCGGGAAAAAGTACATGCTACATTTACATGCAGGTGCCTGATTCGTAACGACTAAGTTAACCATTGAACAAATACAAAATTAACAGCGTATATAGTGAATAGAATATTAAACATGCATTTATTTGACAAGTTATACTTGTGCAACACAACACAGTTTATGAACAGTAACAACGCGTTTATGAATGAAAACAAATTCAAAGTAGTCAATTTGAATTAAATCTATCACCACTTTGTACAGACTGCAGATTGCATGTATACGTATATATGGCACTATGTTAACTATTAACTATGTTACATATTGTAATTTGTTAGTTGTTTATTTTTTCGTAGTATTGTAAATACTAGTAGGACCCAGATAAGATGATGTCACAGATAAGTTCGTACACATCCAAGCAAGTACACAAATAACGACGAGGAGTTTCGGGCAATATCGCACAATAAATATTTATTTTATAATGTTCCATAAAGAGAACACACTAATTGTATTTTACAAATAAATGTCATTGACACAAGTGAATCGAAAAGGACATCATGCACAGTGCTGAAGCCTGTACATAATTATTAATTACTGTACATTAAATAAGGGGGGGGGGTGGACGTCGATATATTTTAATAATGTACGTCCGAGTTAATCTAAGGTACGTGCTTTTTGTCCTCAGTAAATCTACGACATTGAGGTACAGATGAATACGTAACCCGATTTTGCTGACTTTATTTAAGGAATAAAGAATCATTTTTTGAGTATTATGAGGTGATCAAATACGACCGGGGCGTGATCAAATCTAATAAAGCCCGAATGATTGATTTGATCACACCCGACCGTATTTGAACACTTAAAAAAATCGAATAATGATTCCTTATTACTTATATTTACATAATTTTCAGCAATTGTACGATTAGATATTCAAATAGTCATTGATAAACTGTATTGAACAATACATAACAAAATTGATTCTTGGTTTTATCACAGACAAATACACTAGAAAATGTAAATACTGTTAGATAATTTAAAAAAGATCGAGAGACACATCACTTCCCCTTGGACACACTGGAAATAAACTATTTAATGTACAGTGCGTCCCATTAAGTAGAATTTATTTAACTTATATTTTGGGTGACATGGCACAAAGTATTCGAAAAACTTAAGTTAAAAAAAAAACAATTTAAAAAAAACATTTGAAATCATGTTAGTTGAAAATGGATATATATACATGTATATAAAATTCATAAAAACAGCAATTAGTTTTTCAATTTAGTTGAATTCATGTTCGTTGAAAATAGCGAAAAAAGTTTTATGGGCCGATGAAATGGACGTCGTTGCAATTCACAAAAAACTGGGCATTTATGCATCTTAGTTCATTAAAATTAAATCAAATACTTTTACATGATCATCAAAATTTTATCTTAATATATTTAAAGATATATATTGCATTTTCTTAATGTATGGAAATAGCTATTACACATACAATCAATAACTGAATAAATTAAAAATATAGAATCTTGCGCATCTTACTCACAAAGTCATATGATCGGTATAAATGACACGTGTGTAATATAATGAACGTTCTTCTAGCATGTGATAACGAAAATCTAACAAAAAACACATACTTTTCTGGACAATAATCATTCACACATTTAGCAGATGTACTTATAGTTTCTATGTTAGTATTCTTCTCAATACTTTGATTCCGGAATGCTCTCTGGGTCGTATTCTGGGCTCTGTGGGGACGCACTGTTACCTTGGGGGACTCCCATCATATTGAGGACCTTGTTATCGGTGGGGGCGTGGTCCTGACGGAGGGAAAGCAACAGGAAATATGTCTCCACACCTGACACTATGGTGGTGATGAATCCGAACACCTGGAGAAGAAAAATAGATCAATGTATTGAAGAAACATCGATCCGAAACTTGAATATCCATTGAACAACAAACTAAGTAACAAGTAACACCCCCCCCCCCGCTGTTTTACTTACAGCGGCCGCCGTGTATCCACCCCGTCCACACGTGTGAGATGCCATCACTATGGACGCTATCAGGTACAGAAAGGTGAAAATAACCCCACTGAAAAAGTGCTACAAAACCAAATAAGAAATTGTTTTACATTAACAATTAAAGCTACATAATGTAATCATATATCAACACTGCACCTTTTCATTTGTTCAAAATATACAAGAAACACTCCTTACCCATACTAACCACGGTACAAATTTCATACACCATCTTTCTTCAATACTAATAGTGAAAATCAAGTAGTCTATAAAGTATGTTAAAAACACAGTGCCCGCAACAAACTCATAGAAGCCATAGTTCGACCCGTAGGCATAGTCACACACGACGTTAGCCCCTGCCCCAGCGCAGATCAAACAAATGAGTGAAAGAATCTGGAAGACAAAAAATTAGGTTAGTAAATTATCGTTAAAACCACAAAAAGTGTATGAAAACTGCGCGACAAAAATAATCATGCTTAAATAAGGCTTATATAATAATTTAATGAAATCTTTAAACAATTTTGTATCACCCAAATAAATAACGGTTTATAATTAAAATTTAAAAAAAAAAAGGAAAAATTTTTATTCTTTCAAAAATCCTGGATATCTTAATAATTTCAACACACAAGTCACACTGCATACAGTGTGTTAAAAACACAGTTATTCGTACTATGATAGCTCCCTCGAAAATCCCGAGAAGACTTTTGACGAAGGAGAGGTTGATGGAGATGCTGGTGGATCCTATGGGTATGGACTGTCGCTGTGTCTCCGCGGGCTGGCTACTTTCTTCGTTGGACGCCATCTGCCGGGTAAATGATCACACTGTAGTGGAGGAAAGAAAGGCAACTCTACTAGATTAGTACACATGACTTATCCTCAGATTATAATAACCGTTATCTTCAATATGATATAAAACGCTCCCCTAACCCCCCCCCCCCCCCCCCCAATTGACCAACACCTTAAACTAAATTTAAAACCAGGAATATTTTGAAGATAATATTGAATACACACAAGGGTTCGGTGTTTTTTTTACTGAGCCAACCCTGGGCTTGCTTTTAATACACGTTAAGATTAGTACTCGGGCTAAAAGCAACCATAAGCATACATGAAATTAAGCAAGATTCGAACATGAAAAAATAAAACCACTGACCTGGTAATATTGATGTGTTTTGGTTGTCTCCTCTCTGGATACACTCTACCTTAAATTTAGCGATAAATCACGTGACAAAGGGGGCGTGCAATGTTCTGATAAAGGGGGAGATATGCATCCGGGGCTGCATAGATAAAGTACGATCTTGTCGTGCATAATCATGTCTTAATTTGGACCCACTCGAGAGCCAGGTAAATTACGTATACATGTACATATATGTACTTTCAAAACAACGGTGTTTTGTGTACAGAAAATGAATTTCTGATGATTCGAAGACAAAACCGTCAAGTGGTCAATTCGGCATTGTGAAGACTTAAGCTATGTTATCACTGTAATCATATTGATGTAGTAAATTTATAAATTCTGTAAATAATCCAGTAACAAGTCGATAGACTTGAGTAGTTCTCGAATGATACGACCTATATACATGCAGAAGGTAGCAGCTATTAATTACCCCCGAGTCATACTGTCTGCAGTCGGATACTACCTATATAAAACGTATTTTACATCCATTCACTAATCTCCCCTCTTTTTTCACAGAAAGTGCAATCAGCATATAAAACGCATAAACCCCTCGAAAAATAGACCAAGGAAGAAAAATTACCTCCCCAGATAATACATTTTATAAAACAAAAAAATATTAATTAGAATCTTTACTTTGACTGTTGTTTATTTATACCTATTATAAGATTATAATATTGTTGACTCTTTGTGAAGATCGATCGACAATGAATGCAACGGAAAGCAGGGACTGGTTTGTGTATTATTTTCTTCAATGGTAGCTACATGTACCTTATTATCCCGTACGAACAGATTTGGAGCAATCAGAAAGTTTCATATGTATGTGAGATGAAGAATTGTAAATACTATATTTTATCAATATTTTATATATAAGTTTAAAAGAATTCAAAATAAAAAAAAATTAGGTTCTGCTGTGAATTGAACCCTGGCCGCTGGATCCGTTGACTGCTGTCTTGTCCAGTAGGCTACGGACACTTATGTAACATTGCATGTTTTTTTTAATTACATCATAGAATCACTGTTCGTTAATCTATAGGAAAATGGTTTGAACTTTTTGAACATTGATGTGAGTAAGTATTATTTTGATAATGATAATGTAAAGTATATTTCATATAGTGTACTGATATGTATAATTTTTCTTGAAAGTAATTTTATAAAGAAATTGATTTTGTTAGATTTGCAATTATCATAGAGATTATAAATTTCGGACAATAGCCATTTTGTTTGTGACCATTGCTGAGGCCAGTTCAGAAAACTTTTGTAAGTAAAATAATTGTACTGCTACTATATTGTATTGAATGTAAAGTTAGTTTATATCAGTAATGATATTAAAGTAATCATTGTATTACAGATGAGAGTATATGTTGAAATTATTAAGAAAGTTTACAAAGTTTAAAGGTTTCACAGTGAATTGTACTCATGATTGAAATGCAGACTAATGTTTAAAAAGGGTACAGTGATATTGATTTTACATGTATTTTTATACAATTATAAACATGCATATTTTGCATAAGTTACATGTCTAAATGGTTTGTTTCAGATATCACCTACCAGTACATGTAACTGTATATTATTAGAACATCTGTTCCTTTCACCCTTATTTAGGGTAGGTACTTGTGTACTTGAGAAGTTATTGATTGTGGTATTTACATATTGTCAGAGTATATTTTTAATCTGCAACTTTAGAATTTAATGTAAGATTTATAATAGGTTTATTTCTTTTTATGA
Organism: Magallana ariakensis; assembly: GCA_020458035.1. NCBI lineage: Eukaryota > Metazoa > Mollusca > Bivalvia > Ostreida > Ostreidae > Magallana > Magallana ariakensis. Next base: position 36,499,653 of record CM035814.1, on the reverse strand, counting down.
CCATCATTTATACAACATAAGATAAAAGTTATAAAGTCAGGAAAGTAAAATATTGTAATTGAACATATCTATGTGTCATTATAGTAATTGAATTGATTGAGATGCTTTATGATTGTGAAATTTATATATGTATTATGTTTTGTAGGAGCGTCACCATATGATATATAATAAACGAAAGTTCACGTAAAAACTCGTTTGTTACAATGGTGTCAGAAGTGGGATTTCGATGATGGCTCACAGGAGTTCTCCATTGATGCTGAGGACAGGAACTTACAACATTGTATGAAGAGCTGGGACATCGAATCAGGATAGAGATTTGGTGACGTCGAGGAACATTTTGTTACTTCAGTTTATCGTGTATGTGAAATCAGCGATGGATCCTGCAATTGAGGCAGAGTTTAAGAAGATGAAAGAGAAGTTTACACTTATGGAGCTTGCCCAAACTCAATTGAAGCAGAAACCGCCTACAGTATACATCAAATCTGAACGAAAACTGTGTAAGTTTGCAGGAAGACCTGAAAATGACAGTGATCCGGATGTGGATGATTGGCTTATGGATATAAGGGAACATTTACAGTGTATTCCGTCAATAGAAGGAAAAATTGAATTCATCAATGATCACCTCATTGGATCTGCCAAAGCAGAAGTTCGTGTAAGACCAGCAGAGCTGAAGAAAACTCCAGAGGATATTCTTAAAATCATTGAAGACACATATAAAGTGCAAGACACTGTAACTCAACTTCGTCATAAATTTTACGAGAGAAAACAGAAAGATGGTGAAACATTAGAAGCATATTCTCTGGCTCTCATGAAATTAGCGTCATTGATTGCGAAGAAAGAGGGTTGTGATATGAAAACCATGGACAAAGTTGTGACAGATAAATTCATAGATGGTATCATGGATTCACAGATCAAGAGAGAAGTGCGTCGATTTGCATTTGAAAACCCTAAATTACTGTTTATTGAATTCAGACAGAGAATGCTACAGTGGGTTGATGATACACCATCAGTTCAAGTCAACAAAGTATCAACTGAAACTCCGCTCAACGAAGATCTGTTAGAACTTTTGAAATCTCAACAAGAAATTTTGGAACACCAACAGAAACAAATAGATATACTGATGTCCATGACAAAACAGAAACCAAATTATTCCCAAAGATACAGAGGCCAAAACTACCGGCATTACTCTAATAGAAGAGGACATGGAAGAGGATATTATAACAGCGGAAGAGGATATTATAACAGTGGAAAAGAAGAAGGACCATTGAAAAACCACCCAAAAGGCACGCCCTCTCAGTGGGGAGTCTAACTGATGAGGGGCCACTCAGGAAAGACTCTGAAAAAGATTTACAACAACAAAGCATTCAAAGTGATATCAGTTTTGCAAAGTGTCCAACAACAAAAGTAAAATTGAATGGACTAGTTAATGTAACATTTTTATTAGATACGGGATCAGAAGTCTCTACATTGAGTGAAACTGTATATAGAAAATTCTTTTCATCTGTTGAACTTAGAGATACTCAAAGATTACTGAAACTAGTTGCTGCAAACAATACTGTCATTCCATACCTAGGCTATTTAGAACTTGACATTGAACTTTTTGGTTGTGTATTTCATAATGTCGGATTTCTTATATCCAAAAACACAAATTCCAGTTCTGTCAAAGGAATTCTGGGATGCAATATTCTGAAATATGTTAACCGTGTTTTAAAAACTGATAGTATTGCGCCTGTGTACAATAACAGAGAAGAAGAAGAAAACTGGAACAAGATATCAACAGTGTTTGATTTAACAGAGAGATGTGATCGTTTATCATTTGTTAAAGTGGCAGGGAAAGAAGACATTTTAATTCCAGCTTGTTCAATGAAAGTCGTCATTGGATCAACGCGTCACAACCGGAGAGGAGAAGAAATGGTAGCAGCTGTTCAAGCGATTCAAGGAGCCACAGGATCATTGCCACGAAATATTTCTGTTATAGACACACTAAGTGAAGTAAAGAAAGGAAAGATTCCTGTTCGTGTGTTAAATATAGGAACCGAAGATATTTGGCTCAAAGCCAAAAGCAGAATTGGAACTCTGCATAAAGTAGAAATAGTTAAATCAACAGAGGATCATTGTGATATTGTTGAAAAAGCAGAAGACAATATGAATGTGAATGTGAAATCTGATGTCAAATTCCATATTGGTGATGTAGACTTTACCGAAGAACAGAAAACACAGTTTGACACCTTACTTAAAAAGCATTCTGATGCATTTTGTCAAAATGATTCTGATTTAGGACATTCATCTCTTGTTAAACATTCGATCAAATTAACTGACGAAATACCCGTTCGTGTACCACATCGGAGAATTCCACCCAATCAATTGGAGGAAGTGAAACAACATTTGAGTAAGCTGTTGGATCAAGGAATCATCAGAAAAAGTAATAGTCCTTTCGCATCAGCCATCGTTATTGTGCGCAAGAAGGATGGAAGTATACGGCTATGTGTCGACTATAGACAATTGAACAAGAAGACCATCAAAGATGCGTACCCCCTCCCGAGGATTGAAGAGACTCTTGACATGTTACATGGTGCTAAGTACTTTAGTTCTATAGATTTGGCACAGGGATACTATCAAGTTGAGATGGATGAGGAATCAATTCCCAAGACAGCATTCAGAGTTGGTACCGGAGGACTCTTTGAATACCTTCGTATGCCTTTTGGCCTGTGCAACAGCCCAGCCACCTTCCAGCGACTTATGGAGGCTTGCTTTAGTGAAGAGAACTTTGAAATTCTGTTATTATATCTTGATGACATTTTAGTTTTCTCAAAATCTATTGAAGAACATTTTGATAGACTCGATATTGTGTTTTCTAAACTTAAACAACATGGACTTAAAATGAAACCTTCAAAATGCTGGTTCTTCCAAAAATCTGTTAAATATTTAGGACATATTGTATCATCGGAGGGAATTTCTACTGACCCAGATAAAACAGCAGCTGTGAAGTCGTGGGCTAAACCAACTACAGAAAAAGAACTGAGATCTTTCTTGGGAATGGCTGGTTATTACCGCCGCTTTGTGAAAGACTTTTCCAAAATCGCAAGACCTTTACATGAACTTACATCTGGTGGAAAGAAGTCGACAAAGAAAAAGAAAGTGAAACGAATTTCCATTGCAGAGTCGTGGACAAAAGAATGTGATGATGCATTCGAAACTCTGAAACAGAAACTTACATCTTCGCCAATACTTGGATATCCTGATTTTAAACGTGAATTCATCGTAGAAACTGATGCAAGTATGGATGGTCTTGGTGCCGTGTTATCACAACAACAGGAGAATGGCAAAGTTGTTATTGCCTATGCATCAAGAACACTTCGACCGCAAGAACGAAACATGAACAACTACAGTTCCATGAAGTTGGAGCTACTTGCTCTGAAATGGGCCGTAACAGAGAAGTTTCGGGATTATTTACTTGGATCTCGATTCATGGTTTATACGGACAACAATCCGTTAAGTTATCTTCAGACCGCAAAGTTAGGAGCTACTGAAATGAGATGGGCTAGCCAATTAGCACAGTTCAACTTTGAGGTGAAATTCCGATCTGGAAAATCGAATCGAAATGCTGATGCATTAAGTCGAAAACCTATTCCAAAAGTTAGGACTGTGACGTGTCATTCTGAAACTGCAGTTCAGAGAATCGTGTGTAGTTCCCCGTTGATTGATTTATCGAAGGAAATATCTGTTACGTCTACTTCTGTTAAAGCCATACATGCAGAACCAAGAATAGATGCTACATCAACGTTACCAGGATACGAAACAGCAGAAATAGCGTCATTACAACGGAATGATCCATTGATTAGCCGTGTTATTTACTGGTTAAGATCCTCTACCAAACCGTCTCCCGTACAGTTGAAGCAAGAAAACAAAGACGTTAGGAAACTTCTGAAACAAAGAGACAAATTAGTTTTTGAAGAAGATATATTGTATCAAAACATAGAAATGGAAACTGGATTATTAACTCAACTTGTGCTTCCAACCATATTGAAGGATCATGTGCTAGAATCTCTCCATAACCATGCAGGACATCAAGGATGTGAAAGAACACTATCGTTAATTCAGAAACGGTGCTACTGGCCAACCATGATGAAAGACGTAGAACTGTATTGTAAAAGCTGTGAAAGATGCATGGTAGCCAAAGCTCCTATTCCATCTATACGAACACCGATAACCAGTTTACTAGCATATCAGCCGCAGGACATTTTAGCGATAGATTTTACAGTAATGGAACCATCATCTGACGGCAGAGAAAATGTGCTTGTTATGACAGACATTTTTAGTAAGTTCACACAAGCTGTTCCAACGAAAGACCAAAAAGCACTGACAGTGGCAAAAGTTCTCATCAAAGAGTGGTTTTTCCATTATGGCATACCAAGAAGAATTCACAGTGATCAAGGGAGAAACCTTGAAAGTTCCATCGTCAAAGAACTATGTGATATGTACCATGTTTCGAAAAGTAGAACCACCCCGTATCATCCGGAAGGAAACGGACAAGTTGAAAGATATAACAGAACTATGCATAATTTGTTAAAGACCTTATCACCAGAACAGAAACGGAAATGGACAGAACATCTACCAGAATTAGTGTACATTTACAATTCAACGATTCATTCATCAACTGGATATACGCCGTATTTTCTCATGTTCGGTCGTGAACCAGTGTTACCCATCGACCATTTGTTAGGAATATCTACTCCAGATCCAAACAGCATTGATAAGTACCTTTCCAACCATAAAGAGAAACTTGATATTGCATTTAATCATGCACGGAAAAATTTAGAGGAAAACGCAGAGAGAAGGCAAGAACATTATAATAAAAGTGCAAAAGAAAGTGTCATTCCTGTAGGAACCCGAGTTTTAACCCGAAATCGTGTGCAAGGAAGAAATAAAATTCAAGATGTGTGGGACCCTACTCCTTATAAAGTCATTAGTTCATTAAGTGATAATTTATATTCTATACAATTAGCAGATGGTTCAGGACCAGTGAAAAATGTGAACAGAAGAGAAATTCTCAACACCGGCGAAATTATTCCAGAGGAACCAGATGTGGAAATTCCAGTTACAAATTCTGATGACTCCGATGAGGAAGATTCCTATTTCAAGGTGATACATTGCGACCAAAATGAAGATATCGGAGAAGAAACAGTGAATACAGCAAGTGATACAGAACTGTCAACTGTACTGCCCAGACGTTCCACGCGAGCTACCGCTGGAAAACATTCGAATCCGAATCGTCTACCTCAATCTGCTGTGTCTGTACAAAGGACTGTGGTTCAAAACAAAAACTTTCAAGAACTCAGTGATGCAGTTGCTAATTTAGGTGCTGCATTGGCAACAAAGTTGAATGAAGCGTGGAAACAGTATTAATTATGTCTCACTTTCATATTGTTCTAAACTGTTCATATGTATGAATTTTTAATGACTGACTGGTGTAATTTTTTTTCTCACTATAAATATTCATCCTGTTTTATAACAAAATTTGTCCATTGCTGAGGGCAGCAATAACAAACTGGGGGAATATGTGAGATGAAGAATTGTAAATACTATATTTTATCAATATTTTATATATAAGTTTAAAAGAATTCAAAATAAAAAAAAATTAGGTTCTGCTGTGAATTGAACCCTGGCCGCTGGATCCGTTGACTGCTGTCTTGTCCAGTAGGCTACGGACGCTTATGTAACATTGCATGTTTTTTTTAATTACATCATAGAATCACTGTTCGTTAATCTATAGGAAAATGGTTTGAACTTTTTGAACATTGATGTGAGTAAGTATTATTTTGATAATGATAATGTAAAGTATATTTCATATAGTGTACTGATATGTATAATTTTTCTTGAAAGTAATTTTATAAAGAAATTGATTTTGTTAGATTTGCAATTATCATAGAGATTATAAATTTCGGACAATAGCCATTTTGTTTGTGACCATTGCTGAGGCCAGTTCAGAAAACTTTTGTAAGTAAAATAATTGTACTGCTACTATATTGTATTGAATGTAAAGTTAGTTTATATCAGTAATGATATTAAAGTAATCATTGTATTACAGATGAGAGTATATGTTGAAATTATTAAGAAAGTTTACAAAGTTTAAAGGTTTCACAGTGAATTGTACTCATGATTGAAATGCAGACTAATGTTTAAAAAGGGTACAGTGATATTGATTTTACATGTATTTTTATACAATTATAAACATGCATATTTTGCATAAGTTACATGTCTAAATGGTTTGTTTCAGATATCACCTACCAGTACATGTAACTGTATATTATTAGAACATCTGTTCCTTTCACCCTTATTTAGGGTAGGTACTTGTGTACTTGAGAAGTTATTGATTGTGGTATTTACATATTGTCAGAGTATATTTTTAATCTGCAACTTTAGAATTTAATGTAAGATTTATAATAGGTTTATTTCTTTTTATGACCATCATTTATACAACATAAGATAAAAGTTATAAAGTCAGGAAAGTAAAATATTGTAATTGAACATATCTATGTGTCATTATAGTAATTGAATTGATTGAGATGCTTTATGATTGTGAAATTTATATATGTATTATGTTTTGTAGGAGCGTCACCATATGATATATAATAAACGAAAGTTCACGTAAAAACTCGTTTGTTACATGTAGATGAGCCAAAATCCGCTAAAGCAGTTTATGTATTTTTTCTAAATACATGTATCCTCATTTCAATTCTTTCGTGGAATAGTTCAGTCTTGTAGTCTCAAAAATGGTGCGCTCTTTTCATAAAATGAATGGTAGGTATCACCTAGTTGCAGGCCCCGGGGCCATAAAACTTAGATGAGCTCACTTTTGATCACTTTCCCAATATATATTCCTTTTGCAAATGTGAGACTGAGATCAAAAGTGAGATCATCTAAGTTTTATGGCCCCGTGGCCAGGTCTGTAGATGTTTTTGACCGGGAGCTACAGACCTGCAGCTAGGCATCACCTAAAGTGGCTTTATGTTGCTGAGAACTGTGCAGCATTGTGTCTATCCAAAAACTCTTAATAAGAGACTAATCTTAATAATTTCCTGGCAACACCTTTACTAGACTCCAAGTCAATAGTCTGTCCCAAGTTATTGCTTCTATCACTTTTTGATGATTTTTAATAAAAATACACATACCTGTGAAAGAAGTACGGTTGAAATCGATGAAATGTAAAATATCCAAGATGTCTTCATTGACAAATTATCCTTTTTCACTCATAAAAGTTTACAGGAACGAAAACAAATTTCTTACGGAGATTTATAATCATTTATTTATTATTATTTTTTTACATCTTTTCTCCTTTCGGAAGTTCTCGGGACACCTCGCGCAATTTTTCAACGTTATCATCCGGGCTTATTAATGGCCGATGCAATGCAAAATCCTCGTAGACTTTCTATTTTGGGATGTGTATTTTAATCTGAAGCGGTAGAGGGAACGTTTCAAAACAGATATCCTGGACATTTTTCATTTTATTGGATGAACGTAGTTTGAGCACAAAGGTATTTATTATTATCGAAATATCAAGCGGAAAGTGGTGGAAGAAAAAAAACCTGGGACAGACTATAGTCGGGGTACTCATCCATAAACCCCGATCGACACCAAGTTCATGACTATACATGTATAGTGTGCATTAATTCTGATATAAAGCTATTTTTTCAGCATTTTTCCATTTTTCGACCATTTAAAATTTTATGAATAAAATGATACGAAATATGAGGATGTAATTACTAGTATTGCTGCAGTGGTGTTTGTGTACATAGTTACATCCTTTGTAAAGCCATGCAATTCCTCTGGTTGAAAAAAGGGAAATAATGAATGAAGAAATCGTGATTCTAATGCCGATATCAATTGTTTTTCATTGCTTGATATGTGTTACTATTTAAAAGAAAAACAACAAAAAGTGAAAAATGATAGAAACCCGGGGCTAGGTATTTAAACAAAACGCGCTTGTTGTGCAGCAACCGCGTTTTGTTTCAATGCCTATTTGATAACATATAATCTGTTCATCAGGTCATAACAACATCATCTTTTTATAGACATAGAAAATGTGTACCATGTAAAATAAAAATAAAACTTATCGGTGCTGATAGTATATACGGAACCCGAACATGTCCTACTTTGGTTATTAAATATAAAACCGTGGAATACTTTTACACATTGTAATTCAAAATATAGCTAGTTCAGGTTATTGTGTGTATCAAATTGGTTTTTGGGGGGGTTTTTTTTGGGGGGGGGGGTGATTTTTTGGTTTTTGTTTTGTTTGTTTTGTATGTCTACGGTATGCGAGTCCCATAGAGTACAATTCTTCTGCTGAAATGATGTAAATGAATCAAAGTAACAAAAGTACTTAAGTAATCGAATCCATTAAAGTTTTCTTGAAATATCATTGACACGCGTTTACAACGTAAAAACATGATACATGTATGTTCTATGTTGTATGTGTAATGTAAGTATACATGTATCTATCGGTTTAGTAATATATATAATAAGTGAGGCGCTTAATTACTTTTAATATTTTTTTTCTAATGAGTTTGGGTCATGTTTTACATTAATTTTTCAATTTTATCATTTAATCACATATACACTTAACTTAATGGATTTTTTAAAATGAAATAAATGTACACAATAGAGCGTGAGTCATCAATAATTCCCGATAATTCAAGCAATTGAGACACGTGACCCTCTTATGTTATAAAAAAAAAGAAAAAGGAATAGAAATCAATGTACACAGGGAAGAATTAAAACAAGACTGATTATTGCAAACTTCAAAACAAGAAAGAACATATTCTCATGGGTAAGTCGCTAAATGGTATTCTCTTTCTCTACATATATATTTTGTTTTTCTTGCTTATCTTTAACTTTATTTTTAAGTGATCTAGCTACTAGGGATGTCTTCCAAACAACAGGAAGTACATTCACACGGAGCAGGGCAGTATCAGCCCGTTGAGGAACCGTCATATCGGAATGTGATGACGTCATATCCACCCTCACCTGCACCAAATCAACATCCACCGTTTACCCCTAAGTCTGTTTTAGAGGCTTACATGCTGGCCATACCCTTTGGTCTTCTAGGATTTCACCACTTTTACTTACACAGACCAGGATTCGGAATCATTTACTTCTTTACGTTCGGTCTCCTGGGAATCGGCGTTGTAATTGACTGGGTCAGACTACCTTATTTGGTCCATGACGCAAACAATCGTCTGCGGAATCCACGATCTGTTGAAAACGAGGACAAACGATTGGACGACGCGTATCTGCTCTGGTTTGTCTTCGGGTTGCTTGGTAAGAAGATTTTCATGAAAGATGTATACGTTAGATACTTTTTTAAAACTGTACATAAAATTTCACACTTAATCCAATGCCTGACATTATCTTCCTTTCGTATTCACAGGTTTTCATCACTTCTACCTGAGGAACAAAAGCTTGGGTTTCCTCTATTTTTTCACATGTGGTCTGTTTGGACTCGGGTGGTTGGTGGATCTCTTCCGCCTCTATTCAGTGGTCCGTAAGACAAATGCAAAACACAGAAGTGGGCTGGACAAATTTGAGGACCATTCCCTCCTCATGGCATATACATTTAATCTCTTTCCCATTACCGGTATACTTGGCGGGCACCATTTTTACTTAGGTCGATACTTTTTCGGTGTCGCTTACTTCTTAACTTTCGGACTCCTTGGTGTTGGGTGGTTTTTGGATATTTTCCGACTTCCTGTACTCGTTCGTCGAGCCAATGAGAAAATGCACAATCAGAAGTACAACTGCACACCAACACCACAGAAAGTTTATCTAGACGATGCTTATATTCTGTGGTTTCCTTTTGGCTTGCTGGGATTACATCATTTCTATTTACGGCGTTTCGTTTGGGGCCTTCTTTACTATTTTACTTTTGGATTATTCGGAATCGGCTGGCTCGTTGATATGTGTCGAATCCCAGGTCTGGTCAGAGAATGCAATGAACGGTTCAGAATGGCTCCCCTCATTGTCCAGGAATCTCGAGAACAAAGATCAAGTCCTACAACGATATCAGATCCCCAAAACAACGGTGGATATCAAACACCAAGGACTGGTCACTACCCTACAGCACCACCAATGACGACTGGGCCCTACCCCGCGACGACTGGGCCCTACCCAACGGCACCGCCAGCACCTCCCACTGTATCAGCCCCTGTTTATGGACATCCTGGTATGTATACCGGTAGGCCTATATCATCCCTGCTAGCAAAATGTCTCTGCATGACATGTACTTATATGCTATTATATAATTATATTTCTTTCGAAAAGATGAGGGGACCAGAAGCATTTGGTCAGCAAATATGTATAGTACAGAATAAAGCATTCTATTATATTTAGAATTTCCGTATTTGTCAGGGCGCAGATTTCTGGAAATCAATTTAAAAAGAAATATATAATGATATATTAATATTGTTAACCGTATTTGAATGACATAACTTAATCAGAATAGTAATGAACTTTTGTTACAGTATGTATAATTTTGTCAGTATTTATTCTTGTGTGTTACCTAGGTGAAATATCCGACCCACCTGTCTACACCGAAGCCCCGCCCCCGTATACTGAATAAGTAAGGAAATGGAGAAAAAGATACCTACTCCAAACCTGTGAAGACTGGGGGAAACGCTTGTCATTTCTTAATATTTATATCTTGATAAACTTTGAAAATATAATTTTGCATTTTGTCTGATGTTCTGTCTGAATTTTGAACGCGATAGATCACTATCAATCTGTAAACAATTTTACGAAAACATTTTTAGAAATTACATTTTGTACTGTATTTCTATATATTGAATGCAAAAGTTTATAATGAACGCACTAGTGTCTAAGGTAGAATGAAATTCGTGCAATTACACAAATGCAAAAATACTTTTAAATCAAGTAAAACGCAAATCTGGAAACTTTGTTATTGTGAGTGACATGTATATTTAGTCTAGTTAGTATATAATATAAAATTTATATGCGGATTAAATGTTGTGCTGTTTTTATGAAACAATGTTTCATATATATTAAATACTAATTTCATATACTGTACATGTACATTGTATATTATTTATAATATTATCTATAATATAAATAATATACAATGTATATGAAATTAGTATATAATTAATATATATGAAACACTGTTTCATAAAAACAGCACAACATTTACACTACACAGTTTATTGGGCTAAAGTCACTTTAGGGTGCTTTAATTTAAGGTGGCTCGCTACACCTTGAAATATTTTCTCAAATCAGCAAAAAATTACTTGATTGTAATAGATATCATAATGGATAAGATGTATTTAAGTAAAATAGGCGAACAAATGTGCAATTTTGGATGAAAAATTATATTTTCAAAAATTAAATTCAGTAAACATTAGTAAAAGCTCCAGGGGGATTCGAACTCATGATCTGCGGTTCAGAAGCCCAATACTTTAACCACAGCGGTATGACTGTATACAACCCAATCGAACGATATAAACAGTTTAACAAAACATTTAAATCGCCATCTTGTGACGTACATGTAGTGTCTTAAAAAGTATAAGTCTAGGTGTAGTGAAGTACCTTAATTAATATATACATGAATATAATTTTTTTTTAAATTTTTTGTCTTACTGAATAAAATATGATTTAACAGTCTGCATTTGATTTGTCAGAATAAAATGGCTCAGTTGTCAGATACATCTACATTTTTGTTTATAATTACATGTATATACAACATGGAAGAAGGTGTCCCTTTTCTTTTGAAAAAATTGCAATAAAATTAAAATGATGTTTGTCATCGACTGACCATGCAGTCAAATTATTATATATTATTTATATTTTTAATTTGTATAATTATCTATTTGTGAGATTTAAATACATTCACGAAGTCTCTGAAGTAAAGGATTAAATCGGTTTAAATACCATGGCCACCAAAAATTACAAATTTTCAGAACACTCCAAAATAAACTTGTGATTGTCTATTTATAAATTATGCATTAATGTTAAAACAACGACTGATTTATAACATAGACCGGTAACACGGTCGAAACATTTTTAAAAAGTGTTTGAAAGTGTTTTTATTACTGTAATAATATACTTACACTGTAGTTAAAAAAATACTTTGGATTAAATTTAAAAAATATACATACATGTATATGTGCATGCAAAAGTCGATTAATATATATAACGTGTCGGTATTATATAGTGAGTGAATTATTCTCGACAGGAGAAGCAACATAACAGTGTTTGTCCAATACTATACTCTGCAAACAAAGGGGGTGGATTGTGGGGTGGGCGGGGGTGGGAACTGTCAAAACTAACAAGTTTTGTACAAGGACCGTTGAACACAAAATATGCTGCACAGTACATATGTCGCTCGGAATTTGGATCTTAAACTGAGATCAATAGTAAGCTCTTCAGAGGTCTGGCCCAATCAAAAGCCTGTGTAGAGGTATGTACATGTATCCATATTATACATGTATATATATCTTTTACATCGGTATCAAATTGGCTACTTGATAGTTATATAATCTGATCTGATATTTATAAAACATGCAGATATGGTGTGCCGTTGCTCTGGACATTGTGTTCATACATGACATGCAATAGATACATGTAATGATGTACATGTATCTCATTATGAGTAACCTTTTATGCTTAAAAAAAATATTTCTATACTATGACGAAAACAACTGATTAAAATCATAGAAAATGAAGGTAATCAGCTAGAACACGTGTGTTTGTTTTCATTTTACCCGCTTCCGTGTTTACCTCGACATCATGATCCAATCAATTTAAGTCTTGCTGTCACATGACAACGCTAACATTTGCTGAGTCGTCTTTCCTCGTGGTTTGAGGCCCATTTTCTCCTCATATTTTCCACTCTTTATTGCAGAGAGTATATCTTAAAATGGCCGAAGCGAAGCCCCATCTCCATCGTGAAGGTACAATGCAGGTGACTGCAAAGGTAAATAAGCCATCATGACTCCTATAACCTTTATTTTCGAATCGAAGTGAACGGCAGCGTGCATGTTTTTTGTTTCTATGTTGACACAGCGTGTTGTTACACCGTCCAATTTCATAGCGAATCAAAACTGACACTGCAAATTGTAAATTGTATAATGCAAGGTAAGATTTCGGTTGCACGTAGATTATTTTGTTTTGAACCAGCAATCTTTAGACCCAGATAAATTTTGGAAAACTTTTAATGTTATCCAAAATGGCCGACGCTGAAAAATCGGGTAAAAACCGGCTTTTCGTTTTGATCCTGACAAGGAAACATAACTCATGACAAATTATTCAAACAATAATTAGTTTAGCATGAACTCTGCATACTGAGACACAGCTCTTACAAATTTCAAATCGTTACAAGTTCATTACAAGGAATGGGTTCATGTTCTCAATTCTGACTTTTTACAAGGGGCGGGGCAGGGAGTAATCTAGGGTGGTTACAGTAATGCATGCTGTAACGCGTACTAATCATTGTCCATTGAAAAAAAAATTAAAGGAAAGGATTTTATTTGTTACTGTACTATTCAATGTTGGGGGGGGGGGATAAATATATGCTTGTAATTGACATTGAAATGTACCTTAAATAGGCATTGTTCAGTGCAGGTAAACTTAGGTAAATAACATTTGTTTGCCACGAAAAAAAAGTTCCAAATAGTTTGATGAAAATATTTCTCCAACAGTTAACATTGTTGAACTGAAATGTACATACTAATCTTGTTACCTTTGACCTTCATCAACAAATGTAGAATGTGAAAATATAATACTGTTTTATGCTACTTTTTGAAATGGAGCAGATTGTGAAAAGCTCTACTTTCTTCTCTAATTTAACAGAGGGATTAATACTTTGCTTTTTTTTTCTTTAGGAAGGAATTGATTATCTTGAATCAGAAGGTAAAACTAAGCTTTTGGAGATGCAGGGCTTGAAAGACCCAGAACCAGCTCAGAACTCACTGAAAAGAGATGGAACAATGGCAGTTACAGCAAAGGTAAATTGTAATGAAATCAGTTGAAATCCTATCTATAATTCCTCAGTGTTCATCCATCCTGACTAGTTTGAAGGATAAAATTCAACTGAATAATGCAATGTTTCCTAATGTTCCCTCTGTTTTATTAAGTGAGATTTTATCTTTTCATAGGAAGCTGAGCAGTTGTTAGGTAAGGACAAACCAGATGAAGACGCTAAAACAAGAGGGCAGCAGCAGAAAATTGAGGATATTAAAGAAGAGAAACCAGCCAAAAAAGGCCGCCTGGCCAAAGGGGTCACCATGATTGGAACAGCTAAGGTAAGATGTTCAAACAGAGGTGAATAAGGACACACAAAACATCAGTTGCATGCAAAAAGCTTAATTCATTTTGTGTTTGCTTAATAATGTGAATTTATTAATCTTGAATTTAAAGCATATTTAAAGAAATATTAGTAGTGAATTCTACTCAAATTTGAGAAATACAATCATGCCTATTTTAGACAATCTATCCATATCACAACAGCTATTGGACTTCCATGGTTGTCTCTAAAAATTAAAGTAGAAGGAAGAAATTAAAAAGAAGGGGGTTCTGGGGGTCTAGCTTATAGCTAGATTGTGTTTGAAATGCAATAATAGCCGGGTAATTAAGTCATTTTAGACTGGGGAATTTCCCACCCCCGGGTCTCAGAGACAACCCTGGACTTCTGAAAACGACAAGATAAAAAATTTCAACATCTCCTTTATGTTTTCTACAGGAAGCTGAACAGTTACTGGGGAGTGACAAACCAGATGCTGATGCAATGACCCGGGGACAGCAGAAAAAGATTGACGAAATCTCGAAAGAAGCTCCATCGCCAAAGAAAGCTAGGATGCAGAAACAGGGTACCATGGCTGTTACAGCAAAGGTATATCTATTATCTACTTCTTGAAAGCAGAAAATATGTTAATGACATACATGTAAATAGCAAATTTTCTTGGTTTCTTAAATTAAATTTGTTCTTGTGATTTATAACAGGAATCAGGAAAACTTTAATTTTATGAATAATGAAGAGAATTTTTGCAAGTACGTGTAGTATTTATTTCATTATTAATGAAAACTCTGATCTTTAAACAGCATGACTTTATTTGTATTGAAGGAAGCTAAAGATCACATAATAGGAAAAGAAAAATTAGGGGATACAAGAGCAGAAACAAAGGCCAAAAAAGCCAAGACAGCTCCTAAACGATCCACTACAATCAACAAAGCCATCGAAGAAGGTAAGAATAGTTTCTCCTTGTCAACCCCCCCCCCCCCAAAAAAAAAAAATCTGTATTTGATTTGAGGTGCACTGTGGGGGTGAAAAAATTTGAAAGGAAAATAATTTATCCTATGTAAAAATTTTTCCTGAACAGTTCATATTGGAACCTCCACACTCTAAATGAAAAGATTTAAATGTAACTGTGTTAGTGAAAATTTGTATATGAAAATAATTATATGCAAGTACTGTTACAAGTATGCTTGCTTTTAGCTAAGACGGTGGTTCCAGAAATCAATGTGAACGAAGGAAGAAAGTTGCGCTCGGCTGATAAGAAAGCGGGTATGAAGCGTGAGGGGACAATGCAAAACACGGCTGCTGAAGGAAAAGCCTTCCTGAAGAGGTCAAAGAAAGGCAACTAGACAATCCCACACTGCTACATGTACATTACTATTACTAACACGAGGCAGGGCTTGGTAACTGTTCAAATACGACATGGCAGAGTTTTAACTTGTCTTGGAGTATTTTACATTATGGCAGCATTTTTCCTTTTTATTCAGTTTGATAGAGGTATAATATTTATATATACGATTTTGGAATAAAAACATCAATTTTTATGTATGAATATGTCAAAAATTAGAGAAATGCTTTGATTTTCAAATTGTTAAAACCATAATATTGATCCACTGTCTAAACTTTACTGCCATTGGTTCCCATATCAGTTTGCCAATTGTACTCGATACATCTTTGGATTCCAATATGGTTGAGAGCTAGGATATGGGCATATGTCAATCTCCATTATTCATCTTAGTCTTCATTTCTCTTCATGATGCAAAAGTTCTTGAATTTCACACTTGTGTGTTTGTATTAAGTTTGAGAGTCTGTTTACCTGTACTTCAAATAGTATACTTGTACTTTAGTACTCAGGTTTTTAATTTTCGGTACTCTAATTTGCTCTCCTACCGTAATTTGTGGTGAGGCACTTTTTTCCTCCTGATTTTAATTGAAATGTTTATTAAATGATAAAATCTGGTCTGTTTCAAATTCAGTCTGCCACTAGAATGTTTTTAATTATTTCAATCACTTTTGTAATTTTCTGGGTGCTTAAATGGATACTTGATAAGTCTTTGTTGGATTTAAAGCCACATTAAAATGAGTGTATGTTGTACAATTTGTCAGAGACAAGACTGTGACTTATTTACTCTGTTAGATATTGTCGTTAGTGTAATGAAGATATAGGCTGTGCTTGTACAAGTTGGATAGTAAATATGGACTTCAAATATATTAATTTTAACTTATTTATAAGGGCTACTTTTGTTGTTGATGTTGTTTTGTATACGCTGTTATTATCAAATTTTAGAGATTTCCAGCACGGTTAATTTTAATGTTTCCATATTCAAGCAAGGTCTAAAGATACATACTGGTAATTCCAAACATGGAAGCTACTTATGTCATTTTGGGACCAACTCTAAAACTTACCTTTTAATATTTTTTTTAAAAAACATCCCATCTGTGATCGTTGTTAGTGTAGTGCCATGAACAATTTCTGTGTTATTTTCTTATTTTTATTATGATGGATATTTTTATTTGGAAAAATCTTAATTTTTTTATGTGTGTATTTTGAATTGATGTGTTTTAAGCACTGATTGTCTGACAATATCAACAAAGCACATCAAACAATATTTGTACCAACTGGCAGAGATATGATCTTCTTTCTTTTCTGTTGGGAGGTTTTCAATTCCAATTTTAGAAAAAGTGTGTGTGTGAATAAGAGTGTCCAATTATGTGTGTCATTTTTTGTGACCTTTTTGTAGTAACAAGTGTAATTATTGAAGTATAAAGAGGATTAAAATTAAAAACTGAAAAAAATTGTTTTATATTTCTCCCTTTTATGATTTGTTTCAATCCAAGGGCTCAAACTTCTTCTGTTTTAGCTGGATTCTTTTCCCGTAAATATATATTTCTTAATTTATAAGCGATCAATGAAAATTTTTGTTAAAAAGACTGGGCTTTGTGATGAATAATCTTAACAGATTCACATAAAAAAGGTACAGCACCTATTCCAGTTATTTTGCCCACCCGTGTTTGAATTGAAATTACCTTTTACAAATACAGGTACCTAGCTGATGCAGTAAAAAAAATTTGAAACCTATGCACTGGTTTTATAATGTTGCCTGTTAACATTTACTTGCAGAGGTTCTTAAAAATTAAGATTTGATTATTTTAAAATTCAAAAAGGTGTAAGTTTGAGACCAATTGGTTTATAATAGCCTATTTGGAATATAGTGCCCCTAAAAAAAACTAAATAAAATTTTTGATATAAACCTGCATAAATCTATATCAAATGCAACAACTGTTAGTAAGCAATATTTCCTATAGGCATATAGTTTGTAGAAGTATTGGATATACTGAGGGGTCTATCTCTGAAACAGTATTGTCATAGAAAAAGTTTTCATTTTATCTTTTCTAATGTGGGTTTTGCCGTAGCCTACATTTTTCAATTAAAAAAAATAAAATAATCTATTTTTCACTCCACCTTTATATCATATCCCATTTGTTCTATTTATATCCCAAACGGCTATAATATACCATTTGGGCAAATGGTCTCGACCTGTCGAAGCAATATCCTCATTATCACAAGAGGACGCGAATGTGTTTAAGAACGAGTTACCTTTAACGTATGTGGGTTTTTCCATCACTTCCGGTTTATCTCCTTAGCAACAGGACTCATCCGTCGGCCATAACAGCAGGTTCTCGTTGACAAGTAGGAGAGGTAAACAAATATTTAATTGCTTACTGATCACGTCAAGGTGTCTTTTAGTATATTTTAAAAATTGTATATTCTTTACAATCTTTAATCTCACAACCGCCAACTAAAACTTGTGCACGTTAAGATTTCAACAGTGTCCCAATTATTACTGTCAATAATTTGTTTTTTGAAGGATTTGAAGCCAAAATGCCGCGACCACGTTCTGCCCGGTCGGACACCAGCGATGCTGATATGGAGGGGCTCCAGGAACAGGAGCTGGTCAAACTCCAGAGACAGTATCGCCTAATGGAGGGAGACAGGGCTGCTTACACCGAGGAGTCTCAGAATATCATCAGGAAACAAAAGTGAGTGAGAGAGAGAGAAGAGAGAGAGATTACAGTTTGAGAGAGAGAGAGAGATAGAGAGAGAGATTAGAGTTTGAGAGAGAGAGAGAGCATTGTTATTTAATGTGAGAAACCCTATTGGTCTACATGTACATGTACAAGTGTACATAATTAAAAAGAATAATACAAATTTCATACACATTGCTCAATCATGCCATGCAGTTTCCATTGCTTTGATTTAGATATTATTATTATCTTTTAATATTATTATTCTCTTTTGAGTAGTGTATATATATATAGCCAGGAAATGAATGCTATATAACTGTCTACTTTTTAAAAGAGAATAGAAAATTAGCACTACTACTGACATACGACTAATTCTTGCCAAGGACCATTTCTCTCCTGTGCATTGTTACATCATTTTATCAACACTTAAAATTATATACAAAAAACGATGAAACAATTCGCTGGCAAGAAATGGTTCTTTGCGAAAATTTGTGGCACGCCAGTTTAGCTATAAATTCTTTAATAAGCAGAGATTTTTTTTGGACTAGGATTTTTCCACTAATTGTGGCTTTGAAATATGTTTATTTGGAAAATGTTGATACATTGACCACTTTCCACATATACATGTATTGTAATAAACCTTCAAGTATCTAAAATACAGATCTGAAGTTGCCCAACTTGAAGCAGAGAAGCAGGAGCTCTTGAAGGAGCTGAGGTTGGCAGAAAGCAGATATAACCAGAATTTGGATGAAACAAACACAGACACCCTGGTGGTGCTAGCTGAAGCTAAAGGTAGTCTTCACTTATCAATTACCTTACATGTTTTTTAAATATTGACACTCACGGTATTACTGAAGCAAATCTACGAATTCTTTATACCTAAAATGTTACCATATATACTTTCTCTTAGTGTTTTTTTAAGATAGTAGAAAACCATTTATATTTTATTTTCCAGAGGATTATGACACTGAAATTAATGAAGAGAAACAAATGCATACAGACCTAGATGCCAAAATCCGTGAATGGGAGAAAAAAATAAGGAATCAGCATAAAAACATGGGAGGAGTTCATATGAGCTCACAGCACACAGTACAGACCCAGAAAACCATTAGAACACTAGAAAACAGACTTGATCAAGTAAGGAATTTACTACTTTAATTAACTGGTATATACTACATGTACATACTATATACAGGGTTATTTTCGCCCCGTGTTATTTTCACCCTTCTTCACTTAAAAATGGTTTCTTAAATTTACCCAGACACACTTGTGTACTAAAGAGATAACTTGGAACATCAAAATTCGCCCAGTTTTAAATTCGCCTGCTGACAACGAGGTCGAAAGGGGCGAAAATAAAACGGGGCGAATATTTCCCTGTATACCGTATATCGATTATTATTGATGTACACAGAATATAGTGTGATACAGATTTATTGCCAATATTTTCATTAATCTGAATGATTAGATTTTTAATTGTAATTATATGTTTTAATTTACTTTTTAGTCCAAGAAGCAGTTCAATGCTATTCTGACACAAAATGCTGTATACAGAGAAGAAATTGAGAGTTTGAGAGTGGAGAGAAACAGATTTGACAACCTGTATAGAAAGCTAGACAAGGAGTTGTCCAACTTGAGAAGAGAGAAGGGTGAACTGATTGAAAAGTCCACACAGGCTTATGATGCCAGGTAAGGAAACCAATAATCTATTGATGAGTACCTGATCAAAACATTTTATCGATCATCAAACAATATTATATTTGTATTCGTTGGCTAAAATCTTGAACCCTCTGTTTCTATGTACTTTCATTAGGGATGAGGCCCAGGCCAAGATGATTCTTCTGAAGGAGAGGGCAGATAAGGACCAACAGCAGCACAATGCTGAAATGAAGGAACTGCTGAGAATCATTGATCATGACAGGAATTTGAGAGAGTTCATGGGGATCAAAGGTCAGGAGAGAGTGGACGACCCTCAGCTGGTTGCCTGGAGACAGAAAAAGGGTGAGCTTACCATATAGTTTATGGCATAACTGCATAACCAAGAAAAAATATCCAAATTTTTATTTAGGTCGGTTTGATACTTTGGTAAAAGCTCTTCTTTTAAAGATGAAGGGAGGGAGGTAAACAAATAACTATAAAGTTTACAGCTAGAACATTTGATTTGATTTTCCAAAATTTTTAATTTTACAGAGGCACAAGAGGCCGAGCGTAA
The DNA here is from genome assembly GCA_020458035.1 of Magallana ariakensis. Taxonomy (NCBI): domain Eukaryota; kingdom Metazoa; phylum Mollusca; class Bivalvia; order Ostreida; family Ostreidae; genus Magallana; species Magallana ariakensis. Next base: position 36,479,116 of record CM035814.1, on the reverse strand, counting down.
GAAGGAGAGTCAGGAAGACTCAGTAGAGACGTATGAGGCGGCTTTCGAGAGAATCAAAGAAATGACGGGAGAGGAGGACCTTGACCTACTGGTGCAGCGATTCATTGAAACAGAGGACAAGAACTTTGCATTGTTCAACTTTGTCAATGAACAGAATAATGAAATTGAGACCCTGCATGAACAAATTGAAGAGGTTGGTTTTTTGGTCTTTTTTTAAAACATTATTCATTTTGTTTTATCATTTTTCATACAATTTAAATTGCCTACACCTACTTTGCCCCCCCCCCCCCAACATGGTCAAAGAATTATATCTTATTAAAATGTATTTCAGAAAAATAATGAAATTGAGAAATTCAAACTGCAAGGCATTGAACTTGAGGACCAAAGAAAGAAAATTCTCAAAGAGTTGGAGGAACAGCAATTGGTGTGCTCTCAAGAAGCCGATGAATATTCCAAAAAGAATAAAGAAATATCTAAAATTCTTGATCAACTCAGAGCAGGTAGGCTGCAAATTAACTAATTTATGCCTTAATTAAGAATTAGGTACATTTTTGTTGCAGTTCACTTTCCAAAAGCTGTGCATTTTTGAAATCATTTTATTTTGACTACTTGCAGGTATTGATTCACTATTCAACAAAATCAACTGTGATAGATCGGCTATTGATGACATGTTGGGTGCCCAGTCAGGCGTAACAGACAGCAACATGATACAGTACTTAGGAATAATAGAACAGCGAACTAATGAACTATTAGCAGTACAGAGTTATGTTAACTCCAAGGTAACGTATTCTCCTATATTAAACACTTTATTACTTATCATGATCTATTTTAGGCAAAAATCTGGCGAAAGGCAAAATGTTTGGTTTTCCTTTATCATAATTAATTATACTATAAACAGAAATATGTTTGTTACTCATATAAATGGTGTTGGAAAAATGTCAACAACACACAAATTTGTTAAAGTAATGTTCATATTTACATGTATTGTATTGAACTTGACAATGATCTGCACTTTGCCGATGTACAGGACCAAGATAGATATGATGCCAAGCAGCCGGTGTTGCTGGGTGCAGGACCAGCGCCCAGCCAGTCGCAGTACCCGGTTATCCCCCCAACCATTGGGTAGGTACTCCCCACCACCGTGTCGGCATGTCCTAACACACTTTTGTTTCAGCCTCACTCTGACCTAGCTGGCCTGGCCGGGCTGACTGACCAGAGCACCTGTTCACATCCACCTGTCTCAGCGTCTCACTGTTCTAAGTGTAATCATTCTGTGACTTATTTAACAATTTCAGGACGAGGATCGTTACCCCCAGAAGCCTCCTAGTTTAATAGGGGGCGGCCCAGGGGCACCCTCTCAACAGTGGCCCATACATCCTCCCGGCTTTGGGTATTTATGATCAAACTGTAGACAAAATTCATATGGTGTGGCTATATATATATTCATATTTATCATAATAAGTCAAATGGACCATATTTATTAGAAGGAATTGGGTCTCACAACTATCATTGGAACACTGCAGTGTAGTGTTTTACATTTGACATATTATGAGTTTTAACTGGTAGATGGTCTAATGATGTAGTTAGATGAAGCTCTGGTCCTTCTGTAATCTGTATCAACCTCACACCTCCTTCTCTGTATGTTCCTCATCCATTCATTTCACCAACTCTTTCATTGACTCTTCCTTTCTTTCTTAATACATGTATGTATCATTTGTATGTAAACTACATGCATATGCACCATACTAATGAATGACTATGGGATATGTAATAAAGATTGTCAGAAATCTAAGGATGTGTATTTTGATTAATGTCAATAATCAAATTACTAACTCTAGAGGGTATAGGTGCATGGTCATACAAGTTGTGTACATACCTTATAGATATATTAAACTTATATTAAATTTAATAGTCACAGCAATATAATATAGCATTTTTACCTTTTGTTTTATCAAACTGTTAAATACATGTATCTGTTGGAATTTGCTTGGATATATTATTTTCCTCATACATCCATTTCCTCAGTGCTATTCCTAAACTGTTGTTGTTTAGCAAGCTTTTTCTTGAAGATATTATTTCTACGCAAAGATGCTTTATACGTATATAGTGCTTTAGAGTTGTCATTTTCTATATCAATTTGTTCATTTTTTTACTCACATTTTATCTCTTTGTCAAAAATTGTAAATTTAAACATACCAAAAAAGACTATATCGATAGACCATAATCTGGATGCTACATGAAAAAATGAAAACCAAATTTTGTTACATATATATGCAATAAAACGAATTTAATTTGACATGGTTGCTGACATGTTGTGTCTGTCTGTAGGGACGAGTACGACAGCGAGGGTAGCGAGGCAAGCGATGACGACGCCCGGCCGCTGACCCGGAACGAGCTCCAGAACAAAGTGATGAAGACGGTCCGGAAACGAGAGTCGGCCGCCAAGAAGGACAGCTACAAGTACGACCTTCCGAACGCGCGCGATATGCAGAAAAACAAAAAGGACAAAAAGTGATTGACATGGATATCTAAAGAAGCAGACGATCAATGAGAGAAAGTGCTGAAGGGACAGACAAGTGATTTTTAGGCTCTGGAATAGACGGGACTAAAAAACCAGGCAGTGTTAATCAGTTGTAACGTTTGGCGATTGATGCCAATAATTTATTCCTACAAATTCCTGTTTTTTGTGTATATTTAAAAAAAAAATCATGTCTATCAATGTTCAAGTTTATATTGAATATTTTTGAATATTTACACAATGTATTGTTTCTGTATGTACGAATAAATCGTTCATTTTTTCTGGAGTATAATTTGACTGGTATTAACTGGTTTTAATAAATAATTAATTGTGTGGACAGCTGATTTCCGTAGATGACCCCTAGTACGGCCAGGTTTAAGTACATTTGTTATTGATTACTAATTACCGGTATTAATTAATGCCAGGAACGTAAGAGCGCCTTTTAAAGATTGTTATAGGTGACCACAATGGTAATATACTAAACATGTTTGTTTTCATTTGACATCGTTGAACACGTCGCGTCGTACGAGTTAGGACCGAAACGGAGCAGTGGATGCGCCACATTTACCGCCAAAACACGGGAGAGCGCCGAGGAGGGACACGATTTGTCCATTTGTTGTCCCTGTCTGCCGCTCACCTAAAACTAACCTTCTCAGACCAGGCAAAGATGGTCAGTTGTGCCTTACCTGCCCAGGAGAAAACATGAAGCCAGTTTGGGTCCTAGTTTTGGTCGTCTCTGCGTTGAGCTTTATAGAGGCACAACGGTCTTTGGTGTCCCTTAGTGATGTCATCACACTCATGTCGTTTATAGATCCAAACTGGGGTGAGAAAGATTTTCATTTCCAAATTTGTATTTTTATTGTAAGGTTATTTTGACATTTCATACCACGGTGAATAAGACTGGTTCCGTACCATCTTTAAAAATTACGCGTTGGACGATTTTGAGAATAATGATCACCAAATTGAAAGTATTTTATCAACGCTGTTTAATCAGTATAAAGTATAAAACACTGCTTTGGTTTGAATATTTCCTTGATTTATTTTAATAACAAAAAAAATCTAAGGAGAAAATCTGACAAAGGATACAATTGAGTTTTAAAACGATAATTCTGTACACTGCATGAAAACCGCAACACCGTTGGAATTTTTTGAATGCATTTACTAGTATATATGTCAATAAGAATACAGAAGTATGTGATAATTCAACTCGTGCATGGCAGGAGATCTTTGAATGAAAATGTATACGCACGCATTTTAATTGTGTTTACATATATAATAAATGAAGTGTAAAGTGTATATATCTAATATCTGAGCACTTGATATGATTTATTTTAGAATGGTCTGGATGTGTAAAATAATCCAGTTTCTTGTACCTTTCAGCCAAAAACTTTTATAACCGTATATATATAAAACTTGGACGTGATTTTATTTGTAGCCAAGAAGTCATTAGGCACTAATGACTATCCCTGCACTGTGTGTCTGCGAGAGGAAAATTTTGATTGCGCCCAGATTTATTGTCTATGAAGCCGTAAGTGACGTAGGGTAGTGACGTAGGTTCTTCTAGCGCTCTCTTAACTTCTGCACATTCTCTGTCTATCTACTTACACCTATGGACTACTATAATGCACAGCGTCATGCTATAGATGTCTTGAAAACACTTGGACTTGGGATGGTTTTTCTTGGATATTCTTTGGCAGCCTATAATGTCTTTTGTCAATTCTATTTTGCTCATACATGTATTGCTTGCGTTTTTCACTTTTCAGCTGTAGAATAGTCTTTATTTCCGACATACCTGTATTACCGCAGTATTTAGTATTGACTATTTCATACTTTTCAATCTTTTGACAATTATAATCTACTGTCGATCTTTATGTAAAATCTTTTTATTTTAGCCGATAATCATTTAATACCCAAAAGGACAGCAACATCGCTGTCATTTAGGCATCAATATTTCATCAAGAAACTAAAAATGTGTCGGCTGAAAAATAAACGAGGTCGTATATTATCTTAAACGACCGTTATATGTCGCAGAACTAGTTAATGTCAACCAAAAGCCATTCTATGAAATAAGTAAATTGAAGGTTGGCGGCAGGTAATGACCTTATGATTATATTTAGTAGTGGAGGGCGACTTCTCCATCCAATGGCGATAGAAATTGTCACGGTCTGTAACGGTTTGTTTACGACCCGAGGCGACTTTATAGTGTCCATGTACATGTGTTTTCCTGTAAACATTTGTGGATTATGTATATCTTTAACGGCAAAATTGTAAAATACGCATAGCATCCATTGTCATTTTTAATAGACAACTAAAAAAGGTTTGGATAGTGTATTATCCAATTCCTGCAAGCTTTTTCGGTGCCGCGTTAGAATTCTGTAAGTCGCTTTATTTTACGCCAAGTTGAAAGTACAGTTAAAAGGAGTTCAGCTTCTAGCAACACTTGCTTATTAGTACGCTATTCATAGTAATGTAGATAGAGAATTGTCATGTTTTATGCTCGAACATGCATTTTATATAGCGAATTCCAAATTGAATAACTCAATTTGCGCCTTTATTTGTACTGTAAACATATCTTCATGCATCTGTGCATATTACAAGTGCCTTTTATCTATACTCTGTCCCGAGTTTTTGCTTCCACCACTTTTCCCTTGATATTTCAAAAATCATAAATACTTTTGTGCTCAAACTACGTTTATCCACTAATATGAAAAGTGTCCATATTATCTGTTTTGAAACGCCCAATCTACCGCTTCAGGTTTCAATACGCATCCCAAAATAGAAAGTCTACGGGGATTTTGCATTGCATCAGCCATGAAATAGCCCGGATGATAACGTTGAAAAATTGTGCGAGGTATTCCGAGTAAGTTCCGAATGGAGAAAAGATGTAAACATTTCCCATTATAAATCTCCGTAAGAAATTTGTTTTCGTTCCTGTGAACTTTCATGAGTGAAAAATGATAATTTGTCAATGAAGATATCTTGGATATTCTTTCTTTTATCGATTTCAACTAATTTTTTTTTCACATGCATGTGTATTTTTATTAAAATTATCAAAAAGTGATGGAAGCAATAACTTGGGACAGACTATAGTGATTATAGTAGGTGGAGATTGCATGCATTATATTAAACGCACCAGTACTTGGTCGAACGACATTAACAATTTGTGTTGTTTTATTCCAGCTAAACGAGCTTTTAATTCCAATGATATTCCGTGCGAGCTGTGTTACCATGAAGATAATGTGGACTGTATGAAAGTGTATTGTGGCGGCGATACTTAACTTATTAGATAGACATTGGTTGGTTCCTATGACAGTATAGTTTATCTAAAGAACCCTTTCAATGGACAGTGTTTTTTACTTTCCGGAAACTAATCCATTATTATGTAAAGGAACGTTATTATTTACTATTCATTGAACTGTCAGATTGTTATTGATATCGATATCCAGCCTAAAATATTAAGAACATTGTAGTAGATATCAATGGTTTAATGTTTGATGCATAAAAAATTACATATTTGGTTTTATGAATGACTATTTAGCGTTCATCGTAAATTGTTATATCATTGTGGTGGGGATGTATTTTGTTGAGTACATGAAATTAAATTTAGTGTAAAAAGACCGTATCTTTGCTTTGCTGAATGTGTTGCCCAGAACTTATGGTATAAGGTGGTTTGTAACCCAATTGTCAACAACGCAAGAACACCAAAACATGCAAGCCATGCATGCCAAACCATGCAAGCCATGCATGCCAGGTAAAATCGTAATCATTCTATGCCACGATTCAACACCATTTATGTCTAAATGGTTTTATTATCTGCTAAGATTTTGAATGGCATAACGAATATGATAATTTTCGGATGTTCTAAGCTAGGGATTTTCCTTCCATCTCATAGTGAATGATCACCAATTACAATGGAAAATCATGGCGAGTCATGCACGTGTCGTCTTTCACAAATCAGAGGTCATTGTGGTCTTTATTATCGATAATTGTGATATTAAATAATAGAATCATAATGCAATTTGCTTTGTATACATTAATGAATTCGTATTCGAATTTCAGGAACGATTAACTATCATTTTATCAAGTGTATAAAAAATATCAAGTAAATTTTCGTATCATTTGAATTTAAAAAAATAACAGTATAAAAAATATTTCAATAATGAGATAAAAATATACTGCATTTTATTCAGGAATTAAGCAATAAAAAAAAAAGTCCAAAGTGTCGTTTCGAATAATCTCTGCATTTCACCACCACAAAATTCCGGCTAAACAGTTCTGTAGTATACACCGTCTTTTCTGACTCTGGTTTTGGATGGAGTCGCACAGACTACATAGGACGTCGGCCAGCATAACATCAATCATCTTCCCAAGTCAAGGGTTTCTGATCCGCACTGCTTCTCACTTAGTGAGAAGCAGTGCGGATCAGAAACCCTTGACTTGGGAAGATGAACATCAATAGACATGGGTACTATGTACTTTGTACGTGTATCTGGCGGCTCTATTCCATCTACGAAGAAATCATAAAAAAAAACCTCGTATGTTTGACAGACATCATGTATAATTTTGCTTTAATATCCTTTGTTTAAAAAGAGAAATAGAAACATGTCAGATAACCATTGATATTAAAGTCGATTTTTAAAAAATTCTTAAATCATTTAATATGTGATTATCGAAATTTAGTGGCCATGCATAGTCAATGATTTTCTTTATATTTTAAAGTGCAAGACAACATTAAGGGGGATGTGAAGCCATATTGTAATGTAAACATTTCTTGAACTGGCTTGTTTCTGCCCAAAACTGGTCAAAACTATTGTCAAAAGATGAAAAAGCAATAAATATGAGACTCTACATGTTGTTTTGTATACACCTTACGCATACAATCTGATTAAAATCAGATCCTCAATCCGCTCCTTAAATTGTTTTTCTATTTGTCGCTACACGAGGATCTAGCTCCTCATGTATCGACAATAGAAAAACAAGGAGCGGATCGAGGATCTGATTTTAATCAGATAGAGCAGAACAATGCCTTTTAATCACTTAGAACAGCTGTTGAACTGCGCAGCTGCAGACTTATTTTGAAGATTTTAAAGTCTGAAAGTATAAGAGAGAGGTTCATTGGTGTTCTCTCTATACAACCATTTGTTGAGAAAAAGGTTGAATCTTGCACATTTTTGTACTAACTCTGCCTCAAAAAAGGGTACCCTATTTTTATCAGTCAGCATGGGTTCTATTTTTAGAACAAGAAAACTTCATTATATTCTCCCTCACTTCGTTCGTCCGAATATAAAATAATTATACTCTGTTATAGTATGAATATGCTGAACCAAATGAAAAATAAAGTCATGAATATGGATTGCTGCTCGTTAGAACTTTTATATTTCATTACAAAACACACAACAACACCATAATATTGAACACACATCATATATATAATTAACACACATCATATATATAATTATAATAACAATTTACTGGTAGCAATCACATCTTCTGTACGTCCTAACGAGCGGTAGAATGACCACAAAGCCCGCGCAATTACTATTTATGTGACCATGTCACATGACCTCAAAACACACAGATCCATCCCTTATACCACACAACACACAAAAATCTACCCAAAAACGAACATAATTTTAACTATATACCTAGAACTTCTGTGTCTATGGAGGCACATTGACGTTTTATTTTCTCGAAAAAAAAATTAATTAATGTCAATTCATAACTGTGTTGAATGTGTCAGGCATCTCTTTACCAGTTCTAATGATTTTTTCTGCTCTATAAGTATAAATAAGTTTAATTCTTTTTAGAAGTGGAGCAGGGGTCTATAATAATAATTGTCTAAGATAAAAATGTACATGTTTTTAAATAAAATTTTTAACTTCAGTGTATTCCCATAGACACAGACAAACATATCTCGTGCGAATGGGTGGTGTTTGAGACCCATTTTAAGAATAGGGCACCCTCTTTTGAGAAAAAGTTACAACTTAAATAAGCAAGTTTTAACTTGTTTATTCGATAGCATGAAAAAATCCCTAGAATTCTCCATTGAAACGCCCCCTCTAGCTTGTCAGGTTTGAATACACGGTTAAAAATTAAAAGTCGACGGTATGGGCGACGGAAAGGTAAAAAAGACGCTAATGCAAAACGAACAACTTATTTTTAAAAACATGCTAAAATACGAAACAGACCAGCTTAAAACAAAACCAACAGCCTCTTTTGCAAAACCAACAGACATGCACTGAATTATCGCTAGAGGGCGTGCAAAGAGGTATAAGGAGAAATTGTACCCGTGAGAAAACGTAACCCGGGGAAAACGTATCCATAAATTAGGATGCGCTTTTTCCGAAAGAGAAACCGGAGAAATTGGAGATATCATAAAAAGAATTGAAATAGTTATATAAACTGTTCTGAAGTAATAAAAAGACTTATTCAATAAACATTTGTACATTTTTGCTTGTATCATTGTTTACTTCAGGCAAATCGATAGCGCATCATTTTTTAAAGGGGCGGGCAATAAAATATCACAACTTCTTAAATTCACTTCTCAAAGTCGTGAAAAAACCCTAGTCCATGGGGTGGGGGTGGTGGGGGGTTAGCGCACTTTACACTTGTATCTATAACTTTAACTTCACTGTTTATTTCCTTCCTTTCACTTCCATTTATTTCTTACATCCCCCCCAAAAGTGGACGGGCCATCTTCATGTTCATTCACTTTTTTATATGTATATTTAAGAAAGAGGACCCCCCCCTCCCCCAATTACACAATACAAAAAAAAAGCACAATTCATGAAAACCCATATCCGTTGGGGGGGGAGGCAGGAGTATGCGTTTACCTATAAATTCAATTGAAGTTTTTACCTGGTCCAAAAAAAGTTGGGAACAAACTCCTTGATAATTCAGTTTTTTAATGTTAATCTAAGAAAAAAAAAGTTTGCTGCAAGAAAAAGTGAGAGAGGCAGGCCACTCTGCTCCCCCTGATGCTACAGTACTGTACGTGCCTGCAATATAATTGAGTATACACACGAACAAGCGTAAACAATCTAATAGTTTTGATTGGGTTTTGATTTTGAGAATTTTAATTTGGAAATGGCGGTAGTGGAGGTATGTTGACTGGATTGCTGTCGGCCCATGGTGCCAGTTGTAAAAACTGATTTACCTTTGAACGAGAAAGACAATCACATAGTAAATTTTCTTTTGAAGTCAAATGCTGAGCTTTAAAATAAATATTAAACTTTAAGCATATCAATACAAGTTTTCATAAAAGAAACATGATGTGCTTATCTTTTGCAGTTTGTTTATTAATGACATGAACCAGTGCTTGATTGTCTGTGTTAAACAAAATACACTTATTAGCCATATATTTTGACCAGACATCGACAGCCAAAACTATCGGGTATAATTCTAAAACTGCTATGTTCTGATTTCGCCAACTGTCATTTCATTCTCCTTTGAACCACTGACTACCAAAAACTGCAGCATACCCTACAGCTCCAGATGCATCTGTATATAACCTTAGTTCGCTTGAACTTAACTGGGAGAAACATTGAGGAACCATTAGAACCATTTTAACAAGACCTTGGACTTTCGATTGGACGTAACTATCTATTTCTTGCGTCAAAACAAGTTTAAATGACGCTGGTTTCAAGTGAAATATACACAGATTGCGTAGTCTTAGCTCAAAAGCCAGACAAATCCTGTTGATTTCACAGAGCCTTGGCTGAGTGGCCAGCAATGAAATAGACATGCCTACGTCACATTGCTGTTTGACACAACTACCCAAAGTCCAAGCTCTTGTTAAAATGGTTCTAAAATTACACAAGAAATCACACCAGACACTTAAATCTTCCTTAACTTGTTTCGTCATCCTAATTCTATAATACTGCTTTTTTACTCCAATGGTCAAATCAATTAGCCTCCTTAAAAAGGCCCTGCCTGGCAACACAACATTACAAGCAAAATTCAATAAACCTATAATTGACTGCAGCTGCTTTAATGTTAACTTAGATTGTTCCATCGCCTCCTGAAATTTGTTGATACACTTTAAACTTTTCCTTTGGTAATCTGCATTCCATTTTTGTTGAATCCAATTCATAACCTAGATAAGTTATAACTTGGTTAGGACCACATATTTTTTCAAGTGAAATGGGAACCCCAATATCTGAACACATATGCAAGAAAGATTTCAGCTTGTAGACACATTGAGTTGGCGATGTATCCACAATGATAAAGTCATCCAAAACATGCGATATACATGGTATACCAAGTTTATTTTGTGCTATCCATTGTAGGGCTGTTGAGAATCGTTCAAATATTTTACAAGATGGACTTAGACCAAACTGCAAACATGTATCAAAGTAATATTTACTCTTCCACTTGAACCCAAGAAACTAATACTGAGATTGGTGTATATTAATAATTCTAAATGCTGACTTAAAGCTGAACACCGCTCGTAAATAGGCACCGTCACACAGATACCTGGTATATAAACCCTTCGATTTCGTTACACCCGATTGCACACCTGAAACTCGTGGCCGACGTGTAGTATTCCTTTCGTGTTCTTTGGATTTTATGCATTTATTTCTCATGCAATGTGCATATTCTGTTTGTAAATAATGCTTTGACCAATTTATTTGATGTTAGTATTCTCATGGCTTGAAAAAAGTGTGTAAAACTTGAGAATTTCATCGCGACCGAGTAACACGGCGAGGCAAGATGTACGTCCACACAGGTGAGACCTCTACAGCAAAGTACTTTGAACTGTTTAGAGGTCTTCGCCTTATATAGGGGTTCTAGGGACAGCAGTATTGAAAGAGAAATATGGCGGACAATGCCTATTTACGAGCGGTGTTCAGCTTTAATGTCAGTTTTACAACAGAATGCACTTTTTCCACACTTTTTTATAAAATGAATAGCATCTGAAATAGATGAGTATTGAACAAATGACTCATCAGGTGGTATGCCATCATTAATTGATTGATTTTCTGGGTATGACAAATGATGAATCATTCTAAATTCACCTGGCTCTTTCTTTTCAACCAAACCCAGTGGTGAACACTGTAAATTGGAAAATGGTTTATTCTCAAAAGGTCCTTGAACTCTACCGGCCGAAATTTCTTTTTGTATTTTTTTATCAATAATTTCTGGTTTTGTAAGAGCTGATTTAAATTTTTTGACTCTATTCCAGGACATTCTCCAACAAAGCCTAAATAAAAACCATTTGTGAAACCCTGAACTAAAAAATAAGTTTCATCCTCATCATACCCTGATAACCAATAAGTAAGTCTATTTACCTTGATTGGTGTTGGGCCCTTGCTTGGATGTAGCAATTGATTTTGATTGGTTGAATTGTTTTCCTGTGTTTGTACTACCTGCATGGTTTTGATACTTCTGCATGACACGAAAGGGCTGCTTGGCTTGCTTTGTACACTGAATAAATGGGTGTGACCCGCCGCAGTTATAACATCTATGTTGGAAGCGACAAGACAAGCCTGCTGAACAATGCTTACCTGAATGGTACTGGAAACAGACACCTCTTGGCATAGAGCTAGATGACATATATCTTTATGACTTTTGTTAGGTTTTGAGGGTAGAGCTGTCGTCAGTCTGGCATTAACATACAATTCCATGTGTATATCACCCCATGAAACTTGTCCTTGGGCAACAAGCATCCTAAAATCGGTGTCGTAAGCTTTCCAATTGCCCTTGGCATCTGCAATATCTCTGACTGTTTCTAAATGCTTAGCTAATTTAGATTGCTGTTCCGGGTATTTCATGCAATAAATTGCAGCAAATATATTCCATGCTGTTAGCCAGTCATGCATAGATGAGAAAGTTACCTCGTTTTGAGAATCATTCTCAACCTGGTGGATTGTCAACTGGCCTGGACTGTCACCATCTTCGACCTGTAGAGAGAACTTACCTTTCCTCCGTTTATCTTTAGACAAAAGGCTTGAAAATTCTATATACTGGTTTGACCAAATTTTTGATTTAGTTTGATCCGATACCCTTGCATCAATAGGTACTGCTGTACTAACATAATCTGTTGGACACTTACCAGCAATTTTTTCAGTGTGATCGACAACTACCGCTTCAACTGAGTGTTGAATAGCGGTACATAGAATTACCGAAATGCCCGGGATTTACCGAAATGCCCGGTGAAAACACCGAAATGCCCTTCAAAAACACCGAAATGCCCATTAATACACCATAAAGAGTGCATGTCTAGTACTGTATATAGATAATTATTATATATTAAGTAAATTTTTAGAAAAAATCAGCCGATTTCGTGGTTATTGATTAAAATGCAATTCTTCCAAGGAAGATAACTCTTTCATTAAATTTGGTTTTTAACGTGTTGATAAAAACCCAATGTTACTAAATCTATATAAATGTTTTTATTAATTTATTTCTTGTAAATAATAATAATTAAATTTATTTTGAATAATTCATTGAAACTGGACCTAAATGCTTTCATTTCATTTGTTAACAGGTTGTTGCATTATGACCAATTATCTACTCACAATTATTTTCACGTTTCCACTAAACATAGATCAAATACATTTTGAAAAAATATAAAACAATTAGATGCTCCTAATTAAAGATCTAACATGGTATGCTTTAATCATAATAATTACTTTGCACTAAAAATAATACCGAACAATTTTCGTCTCCAAATTATTAAATTATTAGAGGAAATGGAAGTATTTTATGTATCATTTGAATTCTGTCTTCGAAAAAGGCAGGATGGCAGGGTCGTATCCTTGCCTTCAATGTAAAACTCAATGTCAAAATGACACAATTCAATGCAGTGATTGTAACAAATGGGTGCATATACAATGTGTGCCCATGTCACCGGCCCAACTTAAAGTGTGGTCGCAGTCGCATCTATCGTTTCTGTGCAGAAACTGCTGTTGTAACCACAACGGATTTGATCCCGTGAAGTCCCTTAAAAGGTGTTTATACTTTGAATACTATTTTGTCTTACCTTTAATTAGATTTGCATACATAGATTGAAAAAAATTAAAAATGAAACATATTCGAATATTTAAATATGTATTTAGTTAAGTTTTATCAGTGGTATTTGAGTAACAAAATAAATGCAAATCTAATTAAAGGTAAGACAATTAAATAGTTGTAAATAGAATTTGTATGCCGGTAACATATTAATATTTTTTCGTTGTGGAAATTGAAGTTTAATACGGCTGTATCTTATTTGCAAAAGCTTATCTAATGATAAGTCAAAAAATCTATAATTTACGTACAGATTTTGTCTATCGTTTAATAAGCCTGTTTCTTATTTGCAATAAGTTATGAAATTTACATGTATCACTCAGACAAAATAATCATTCCCAACTACTCTTTGTTAAGGTATCGTCCATAACATAACATTTTTCTGGCATAACGATATTCAGGAATCGACTAAGGGTGTTATATATAGAATTTTTAAAACAAATTTTGAATGTGAACGCTACTTACTCTTGTTACCCTGTAAATTAAGAAAAATATTAGTTAAGTTTAGAACTACAAATCATCATCTTCCTGTTGAAATAGGAAGGTGGGGTACTGTTGAAAGAAGTAAACGTTATTGTAATTTGTGTAATTGTAACAAAATTGGTGATGAATTTCATGTGATTTTAGAATGCAAGGCATTAAGTAAATTACGAAGTCAGTTTTTAGATACATATTACTGCTCTTCTCCTAACACTAAAAAGTTCTATGAAATCATGTCTTCAAGTAATTATATTACATTAAGAAAATTGTGTTTCTTTATTTCAAAAATTAATCAAACTGTTTGTTCACCCCATTTACTTTCTTGACCTTTACAACTATACTGTATATATGTAAATATGTTATGTTTTCATCATGTACCTCATGTACCATTATATGGTGTTGAGTGAAAATAAACTGAACTGAACTGAACCATTTTTAGTTCATTAGTTTTTATTACTTGCAGAAATTCTAAGTTAGATAGAATTAATTTTATTTGATAATCACGTTAATTTTAATCTCTAAATCTATCCACGTGTAAATAACTAGCAAGGCATATATTACCATTATCAACGATTGATTAGTATGATCGTTTTATATAAGGAGATAATGGTAATATATGCCTTGCTAGTTACTACACGTGGATACAGATTTATAGATTACGTGGATATATCTACCCCCTATACACCGCACGTGTCTGCTAAAACAACATCGAAGTTCACCCTCTAGTGTATTGTACATGTTAACACCTAGGGTGGAGTGGCACGTGCCGCTAAAACAACGTATTGCTGCTCGGTTGTCGTTTAAATTGAATTTTGAAATGCATGTTTTATACAAATATAGATTTTGTTAAAGACGAAATAATTCAATTTATTGCTTTACAACTCATCGGAATACAAATTATAATACATATATAAACTTATATACGACAGTATTATCATGTTCATACCTTAAAATATAAATGAACATAAATGTATGATAAGTACACATGAAGCTTAAACTGTAGTATCATCACAATGCTTTTACTTAGATTTATACAGGCAAATAAAAAGATTATGCATAGTACAAATTTAAAGTAAAAACTAAGGGATATGATCATTTATCAGTTTTTCACTTGCACATTCTGTTAACTCACATCAAACACAAAGTCATTTATTGTCCAGTCAGTTTTGTTGATAGAATTGCAGTTCGTAGAGCAAAAAACAATTTCTTTTGTCCGCCGTCGTTCAGATGTACACAGTCACTGACGTAGTCTTGCGGGTACTTTATTTTTCTGAGGGGAATTATCGATGCATTCTTCATGATAATAAGTTTCTTGTTGACCTTCTTCCGCTGTGCTTCAAATCTTTCATATGTCATATGTTTTGAAAACTTGAATTTTCCTCTAGAAAGAAAGAAGAAAAAAGAAGAAACAAAGCGTAAATAAAAATAATAGTTTAATTTTAAGCAAGTAATCACCTACCAGGCTGTCATTTGACAAATACGTATACACACATTCACACACCACACACACAGTCAATCATGTCTAAAAAGTTTATTAGTAATATAACAGTCATTTAAATATACATTCGCTTAGTAGGCTATCACAAGCGCTCACTGGCAGCCAAAAAGAGATAAAGAAATGTGTCCATTCCGAAAAACTTCTACTAGAAACTTATTGCGTACATCTACCTGATGAAAATCTCAACGTCTTCGACAAGTCAACTTGTGAAAAAGACGATGTTTCTTTGAAAATCTTGCGACACTTTCATCCGGCTTTGTTGACCGATGTAATACCGACGAAAACGATCGGAGATGGTAAGAC
The DNA here is from genome assembly GCA_020458035.1 of Magallana ariakensis. Lineage (NCBI taxonomy): Eukaryota > Metazoa > Mollusca > Bivalvia > Ostreida > Ostreidae > Magallana > Magallana ariakensis. Next base: position 36,463,307 of record CM035814.1, on the reverse strand, counting down.
GGACTAACGACCATTGTCAAGCCACGGTCATTGGGGAAAAAATTAGGTCAAAGGAAAAGGAAGGTCAATGAAAGGACCCAGACAATTAAAAAACACAAATCTTAATTATTTAATGTCACTTCAGTGCGAACGCCGTACCTTATTGTTGAGGTGCCCAATTAATGGGTAGGAATCGACTGTCGTACATTAAATCATTATTTTTGAGTGTTGTCCAGTCATTGACCTTCCTTTTCCTTATTTCAATGCATCCTGTTCTGCCACCATGCTTACTCATTTTTGATTTTTTTTTTCTGAAATGATGTGAACTTACGTCTTTACAATAGTTGCTGTTGTTGCTATTTTATATTTGTTTCCACTCTATATGGATTTTTGATGTAAGGAATATATACCTGTATATATACCTGTATATTTATTATAATACTTGAACTTGTGTAATATACGTGTGCAAGAGAAAGGAGCGATTCTGATAGAGAAAGGAATATTTATAGTATTATCTTTTCAAATTATTATATGATGGTAAAAAAATAAAAGCTGATAAACTGTTACTTTTAATTCTTAGTTATTTTATTCTGGGAATAAAATTTCACACTCACACCAAAATGCAATTAATGTAAGAGTTATCGTTCTTAACCAAATGTCTACACGTTAAAAATCGCTATTTCTGTCAAAATACTTACATTATCAAACTGAAAATTTGGGAAATACATTTAAACACTTAGATTCATACTATGATGTTTAATATTTGTGATCAGACAAGGCATTTCGGTGTTTTTGAAGGGCATTTCGGTGTTTTCACCGGGCATTTCGGTAAATCCCGGGCATTTCGGTAATTCTAGTTACCCGTTGAATAGCGTTGTCCAGATGTCTAGATTCTGTTACCAACCTGTCATTATCATCATTGTTAGATGCCACTAGACGGTTTATACTAATACTCCCCTGACTATTTGAAGCACTGTTGCTGTTAATGTTGGTTATCAGCGCAGTCAACTCATCTCTAATTGTGGCCGTCACCCGCTGGGTCACCTGTGCTGTGATGGTTTCTAGTACATCGGGTGATAAAGCTGGCGAACCCACTTCCAAGTTCATTGATGTCCTACGTTTCTTTTGTTTTGAGACAGTTGTTGGTTTTGCGCGAGCTTGGCTTGTTCTCTTTGGTGGCATACTTATTCTTGATGACGATAGAATAACTAAAATAACAAATACACTGTTCTTGGTTAGTAAACAAATGTCAACATCCGGTCTGAGTAGAATGGAGAAAAATATGATAAAACATGAAAATTCCGGAATACTTCAAAATCGCACTAAAATGATTTTTTTTTTTTGAATTGTCTCTGCATGTATACTTTTTTTTTTTATTAATTATTGTGTAGCTTATTGAAAATTAAATGACAGACCTAAGGAAAACATAAATGCAAAATACGTGTAAAAATAAAATTCAATAACAATGCATACGTATATTAATTGTGATATATACATTGTAATGTAATGAAATAAACCTCGGGGAGGCAAGAACAAAAATTAAATATGTAAGGAAAACACATATAAATGTGTTGATTTCCTTACAGTGAGATAAGCCTCAGGAGGCTAAACAAATATGAAAAATCGCAGGAAAACACAAGTAAATTGTGTTTATTTCCGTGCAATGAGATTCGCCTCAGGGAGGCTTAACAAATATGAAAAATCTCAGGAAAACACAAGTAAATTGTGTTGATTCCAGTGCGATGAGATCCGCCTCAGGGAGGCTAAACCAATAAGAAAAATCTCAGGAAAACACAAGTAAATTGTGTTGATTCCAATGCAATGAGATCCGCCTCAGGGAGGCTAAAAATATGAAAAATCTCAGGAATACACAAGTAAATTGTGTTTATTCCAGTGCAATGAGATCCGCCTCAGGGAGGCTTAACAAATATGAAAAATCTCGGAAAAACACCAGTAAATTGTGTTTATTCCAGTGCAATGAGATCCGCCTCAGGGAGACAAAACAAATACTGAAAATATCAGGAAAACACAAGTAGATTGTGTTGATTCTAGTGCAATGAGATCAGCCTCGGGGAGGCAAAACAAATATGAAAAATCTCATGAAAACACAAGTAAAACTGTGATAAGACTTAGTGAGGGAAATAAAATACAGAAAATCCATTCCTTGCTAATTCCAGAGAAATGAAATAATACTCAGATATGTATGTAAAATCTACATATATATATTATAGATTACTTTGAAATTACAAGAGATAATCCCCCAAAACTTCAACGCATTCTAGACAGAATAAGTCCGCGCAAACTTCTATACTGATGAACGTTGCCTTGTTTATTGAGGTGGACGCCGTCAAAAAGAAATTTATGGTCACACGCCTTGAACTTGGGCGAAGGGAAGAGGTCGTTATGCTCCCAAAATGAAGCGAATTCAAATCTGTGCAGAGATTTGAGAAGGATATTTATTTGATCTACCGTACTGTTGTAATCAAAACATTGCTTAAATCGTGGCAACAATTTACATACATGGATCCGAGAGACTCCAAATCTATAATGCAGTACCGATACAAGAGATTCAAGATTTGCTGCCAATTCTTCGGGAGAATCGCACGTCGGACATCATTACCCCCGACAATTAGAATTATCACTACCAAGTCAAAAAAGTACTGACATTCCCATTTTTTACTTATAAACTTAGACATTTACTGACAATGTACTGACATTACTGATAAACTTAGAAAAGTACTGACGTTTTTACTGACGGTACTGAGAAACTTAGAAAAGTACTGACAAACTTAGACAGTACTGATAAACTTAGAGAAGTACTGACACTTTTTACTGACGGTACTGAAAAACTTAGAGAAGTACTGACAAGTACTGATAAGTACTGACCCCATTGTTTCTACTCTTGCTGAAGGAAATTTTACCTAATCTTTTTCTTTAATGTCATTTTTCACCATAAATAAATTAAGCTACCTAGATCATAGAAAAGTTTATATAGACTGATATTAATTTTGAAGTAATAACTGGGTCTGTTATATTTAATTGGTTTAATGTTAACAAAAAATATGATTAGAAAAATTGTCATAATTAAAAAAAGTGTAATATTGGGCTTTATTTGTTACACATAAAATTGTGTTGTAAAAATAGGAAGGGGATGGAATTGGAGTTGGATGTTTGCGAATGACTCGGAATGCCCCGTTTTTAATGTTCAATTTTTAGACGTAAAACATCTTAATGTTTTAATTCAATATGTTTTGCCATATGGAGCTAATCTCTTGTAAACAAATCATTTGTATATAAAATTTGATGCGGGATACAACGTAAGGCTAACCGGTAGTTAGACCTACTGCGCTAAGAAAAAAAAAGGATCAACTATTACGAGGTGCATGGTGACATGGTAAAGTCGTGTTAACTTTATACCAACATTGGTACAGTTTGTCGGACAGGAGAGAGAGAGAGAGAGAGAGAGAGAGAGAGAGAGAGAGAGAGAGAAAGAGAGAGAGAGAGAGAGTTTGCATTGATTTTGAATTAAATTTACTGATAATTTACAGGGGAATTTATTTCCTAATAAGTTAACATGCGATCTTAATTTCATTGCTAATTCTTTATTATTCCGCGGCCCGGTAAAAACATACATGACATACATGTAAATGTAGTACTGTTGTTTTCTATATATGTAAGAGTTTATATAGACACACAAAGAGAGAGAGAGAAAGAGAGAGAGAGAAAGCGAGCGAGCGCGGGAGAGAGAGAGAGTTTGTATAATTTTGAATTAAATTTACTGATAATTTACCCGGGAATTTATTTCCTAATAAGCTAACATGCAATCCTAATTTCATTACTAATTCTTAATTATTCCGCAGCCCGGTAAGAACATACATGACATATAAATTGCAGCAAATATATTCCATGCTGTTAGCCAGTCATGCATAGATGAGAAAGTTACCTCGTTTTGAGAATCATTCTCAACCTGGTGGATTGTCAACTGGCCTGGACTGTCACCATCTTCGACCTGTAGAGAGAACTTACCTTTCCTCCGTTTATCTTTAGACAAAAGGCTTGAAAATTCTATATACTGGTTTGACCAAATTTTTGATTTAGTTTGATCCGATACCCTTGCATCAATAGGTACTGCTGTACTAACATAATCTGTTGGACACTTACCAGCAATTTTTTCAGTGTGATCGACAACTACCGCTTCAACTGAGTGTTGAATAGCGGTACATAGAATTACCGAAATGCCCGGGATTTACCGAAATGCCCGGTGAAAACACCGAAATGCCCTTCAAAAACACCGAAATGCCCATTAATACACCATAAAGAGTGCATGTCTAGTATTGTATATAGATAATTATTATATATTAAGTAAATTTTTAGAAAAAATCAGCCGATTTCGTGGTTATTGATTAAAATGCAATTCTTCCAAGGAAGATAACTCTTTCATTAAATTTGGTTTTTAACGTGTTGATAAAAACCCAATGTTACTAAATCTATATAAATGTTTTTATTAATTTATTTCTTGTAAATAATAATAATTAAATTTATTTTGAATAATTCATTGAAACTGGACCTAAATGCTTTCATTTCATTTGTTAACAGGTTGTTGCATTATGACCAATTATCTACTCACAATTATTTTCACGTTTCCACTAAACATAGATCAAATACATTTTGAAAAAATATAAAACAATTAGATGCTCCTAATTAAAGATCTAACATGGTATGCTTTAATCATAATAATTACTTTGCACTAAAAATAATACCGAACAATTTTCGTCTCCAAATTATTAAATTATTAGAGGAAATGGAAGTATTTTATGTATCATTTGAATTCTGTCTTCGAAAAAGGCAGGATGGCAGGGTCGTATCCTTGCCTTCAATGTAAAACTCAATGTCAAAATGACACAATTCAATGCAGTGATTGTAACAAATGGGTGCATATACAATGTGTGCCCATGTCACCGGCCCAACTTAAAGTGTGGTCGCAGTCGCATCTATCGTTTCTGTGCAGAAACTGCTGTTGTAACCACAACGGATTTGATCCCGTGAAGTCCCTTAAAAGGTGTTTATACTTTGAATACTATTTTGTCTTACCTTTAATTAGATTTGCATACATAGATTGAAAAAAATTAAAAATGAAACATATTCGAATATTTAAATATGTATTTAGTTAAGTTTTATCAGTGGTATTTGAGTAACAAAATAAATGCAAATCTAATTAAAGGTAAGACAATTAAATAGTTGTAAATAGAATTTGTATGCCGGTAACATATTAATATTTTTTCGTTGTGGAAATTGAAGTTTAATACGGCTGTATCTTATTTGCAAAAGCTTATCTAATGATAAGTCAAAAAATCTATAATTTACGTACAGATTTTGTCTATCGTTTAATAAGCCTGTTTCTTATTTGCAATAAGTTATGAAATTTACATGTATCACTCAGACAAAATAATCATTCCCAACTACTCTTTGTTAAGGTATCGTCCATAACATAACATTTTTCTGGCATAACGATATTCAGGAATCGACTAAGGGTGTTATATATAGAATTTTTAAAACAAATTTTGAATGTGAACGCTACTTACTCTTGTTACCCTGTAAATTAAGAAAAATATTAGTTAAGTTTAGAACTACAAATCATCATCTTCCTGTTGAAATAGGAAGGTGGGGTACTGTTGAAAGAAGTAAACGTTATTGTAATTTGTGTAATTGTAACAAAATTGGTGATGAATTTCATGTGATTTTAGAATGCAAGGCATTAAGTAAATTACGAAGTCAGTTTTTAGATACATATTACTGCTCTTCTCCTAACACTAAAAAGTTCTATGAAATCATGTCTTCAAGTAATTATATTACATTAAGAAAATTGTGTTTCTTTATTTCAAAAATTAATCAAACTGTTTGTTCACCCCATTTACTTTCTTGACCTTTACAACTATACTGTATATATGTAAATATGTTATGTTTTCATCATGTACCTCATGTACCATTATATGGTGTTGAGTGAAAATAAACTGAACTGAACTGAACCATTTTTAGTTCATTAGTTTTTATTACTTGCAGAAATTCTAAGTTAGATAGAATTAATTTTATTTGATAATCACGTTAATTTTAATCTCTAAATCTATCCACGTGTAAATAACTAGCAAGGCATATATTACCATTATCAACGATTGATTAGTATGATCGTTTTATATAAGGAGATAATGGTAATATATGCCTTGCTAGTTACTACACGTGGATACAGATTTATAGATTACGTGGATATATCTACCCCCTATACACCGCACGTGTCTGCTAAAACAACATCGAAGTTCACCCTCTAGTGTATTGTACATGTTAACACCTAGGGTGGAGTGGCACGTGCCGCTAAAACAACGTATTGCTGCTCGGTTGTCGTTTAAATTGAATTTTGAAATGCATGTTTTATACAAATATAGATTTTGTTAAAGACGAAATAATTCAATTTATTGCTTTACAACTCATCGGAATACAAATTATAATACATATATAAACTTATATACGACAGTATTATCATGTTCATACCTTAAAATATAAATGAACATAAATGTATGATAAGTACACATGAAGCTTAAACTGTAGTATCATCACAATGCTTTTACTTAGATTTATACAGGCAAATAAAAAGATTATGCATAGTACAAATTTAAAGTAAAAACTAAGGGATATGATCATTTATCAGTTTTTCACTTGCACATTCTGTTAACTCACATCAAACACAAAGTCATTTATTGTCCAGTCAGTTTTGTTGATAGAATTGCAGTTCGTAGAGCAAAAAACAATTTCTTTTGTCCGCCGTCGTTCAGATGTACACAGTCACTGACGTAGTCTTGCGGGTACTTTATTTTTCTGAGGGGAATTATCGATGCATTCTTCATGATAATAAGTTTCTTGTTGACCTTCTTCCGCTGTGCTTCAAATCTTTCATATGTCATATGTTTTGAAAACTTGAATTTTCCTCTAGAAAGAAAGAAGAAAAAAGAAGAAACAAAGCGTAAATAAAAATAATAGTTTAATTTTAAGCAAGTAATCACCTACCAGGCTGTCATTTGACAAATACGTATACACACATTCACACACCACACACACAGTCAATCATGTCTAAAAAGTTTATTAGTAATATAACAGTCATTTAAATATACATTCGCTTAGTAGGCTATCACAAGCGCTCACTGGCAGCCAAAAAGAGATAAAGAAATGTGTCCATTCCGAAAAACTTCTACTAGAAACTTATTGCGTACATCTACCTGATGAAAATCTCAACGTCTTCGACAAGTCAACTTGTGAAAAAGACGATGTTTCTTTGAAAATCTTGCGACACTTTCATCCGGCTTTGTTGACCGATGTAATACCGACGAAAACGATCGGAGATGGTAAGACGGACTAACGACCATTGTCAAGCCACGGTCATTGGGGAAAAAATTAGGTCAAAGGAAAAGGAAGGTCAATGAAAGGACCCAGACAATTAAAAAACACAAATCTTAATTATTTAATGTCACTTCAGTGCGAACGCCGTACCTTATTGTTGAGGTGCCCAATTAATGGGTAGGAATCGACTGTCGTACATTAAATCATTATTTTTGAGTGTTGTCCAGTCATTGACCTTCCTTTTCCTTATTTCAATGCATCCTGTTCTGCCACCATGCTTACTCATTTTTGATTTTTTTTTTCTGAAATGATGTGAACTTACGTCTTTACAATAGTTGCTGTTGTTGCTATTTTATATTTGTTTCCACTCTATATGGATTTTTGATGTAAGGAATATATACCTGTATATATACCTGTATATTTATTATAATACTTGAACTTGTGTAATATACGTGTGCAAGAGAAAGGAGCGATTCTGATAGAGAAAGGAATATTTATAGTATTATCTTTTCAAATTATTATATGATGGTAAAAAAATAAAAGCTGATAAACTGTTACTTTTAATTCTTAGTTATTTTATTCTGGGAATAAAATTTCACACTCACACCAAAATGCAATTAATGTAAGAGTTATCGTTCTTAACCAAATGTCTACACGTTAAAAATCGCTATTTCTGTCAAAATACTTACATTATCAAACTGAAAATTTGGGAAATACATTTAAACACTTAGATTCATACTATGATGTTTAATATTTGTGATCAGACAAGGCATTTCGGTGTTTTTGAAGGGCATTTCGGTGTTTTCACCGGGCATTTCGGTAAATCCCGGGCATTTCGGTAATTCTAGTTACCCGTTGAATAGCGTTGTCCAGATGTCTAGATTCTGTTACCAACCTGTCATTATCATCATTGTTAGATGCCACTAGACGGTTTATACTAATACTCCCCTGACTATTTGAAGCACTGTTGCTGTTAATGTTGGTTATCAGCGCAGTCAACTCATCTCTAATTGTGGCCGTCACCCGCTGGGTCACCTGTGCTGTGATGGTTTCTAGTACATCGGGTGATAAAGCTGGCGAACCCACTTCCAAGTTCATTGATGTCCTACGTTTCTTTTGTTTTGAGACAGTTGTTGGTTTTGCGCGAGCTTGGCTTGTTCTCTTTGGTGGCATACTTATTCTTGATGACGATAGAATAACTAAAATAACAAATACACTGTTCTTGGTTAGTAAACAAATGTCAACATCCGGTCTGAGTAGAATGGAGAAAAATATGATAAAACATGAAAATTCCGGAATACTTCAAAATCGCACTAAAATGATTTTTTTTTTTTGAATTGTCTCTGCATGTATACTTTTTTTTTTTATTAATTATTGTGTAGCTTATTGAAAATTAAATGACAGACCTAAGGAAAACATAAATGCAAAATACGTGTAAAAATAAAATTCAATAACAATGCATACGTATATTAATTGTGATATATACATTGTAATGTAATGAAATAAACCTCGGGGAGGCAAGAACAAAAATTAAATATGTAAGGAAAACACATATAAATGTGTTGATTTCCTTACAGTGAGATAAGCCTCAGGAGGCTAAACAAATATGAAAAATCGCAGGAAAACACAAGTAAATTGTGTTTATTTCCGTGCAATGAGATTCGCCTCAGGGAGGCTTAACAAATATGAAAAATCTCAGGAAAACACAAGTAAATTGTGTTGATTCCAGTGCGATGAGATCCGCCTCAGGGAGGCTAAACCAATAAGAAAAATCTCAGGAAAACACAAGTAAATTGTGTTGATTCCAATGCAATGAGATCCGCCTCAGGGAGGCTAAAAATATGAAAAATCTCAGGAATACACAAGTAAATTGTGTTTATTCCAGTGCAATGAGATCCGCCTCAGGGAGGCTTAACAAATATGAAAAATCTCGGAAAAACACCAGTAAATTGTGTTTATTCCAGTGCAATGAGATCCGCCTCAGGGAGACAAAACAAATACTGAAAATATCAGGAAAACACAAGTAGATTGTGTTGATTCTAGTGCAATGAGATCAGCCTCGGGGAGGCAAAACAAATATGAAAAATCTCATGAAAACACAAAACTGTGATAAGACTTAGTGAGGGAAATAAAATACAGAAAATCCATTCCTTGCTAATTCCAGAGAAATGAAATAATACTCAGATATGTATGTAAAATCTACATATATATATTATAGATTACTTTGAAATTACAAGAGATAATCCCCCAAAACTTCAACGCATTCTAGACAGAATAAGTCCGCGCAAACTTCTATACTGATGAACGTTGCCTTGTTTATTGAGGTGGACGCCGTCAAAAAGAAATTTATGGTCACACGCCTTGAACTTGGGCGAAGGGAAGAGGTCGTTATGCTCCCAAAATGAAGCGAATTCAAATCTGTGCAGAGAAGATTTGAGAAGGATATTTATTTGATCTACCGTACTGTTGTAATCAAAACATTGCTTAAATCGTGGCAACAATTTACATACATGGATCCGAGAGACTCCAAATCTATAATGCAGTACCGATACAAGAGATTCAAGATTTGCTGCCAATTCTTCGGGAGAATCGCACGTCGGACATCATTACCCCCGACAATTAGAATTATCACTACCAAGTCAAAAAAGTACTGACATTCCCATTTTTTACTTATAAACTTAGACATTTACTGACAATGTACTGACATTACTGATAAACTTAGAAAAGTACTGACGTTTTTACTGACGGTACTGAGAAACTTAGAAAAGTACTGACAAACTTAGACAGTACTGATAAACTTAGAGAAGTACTGACACTTTTTACTGACGGTACTGAAAAACTTAGAGAAGTACTGACAAGTACTGATAAGTACTGACCCCATTGTTTCTACTCTTGCTGAAGGAAATTTTACCTAATCTTTTTCTTTAATGTCATTTTTCACCATAAATAAATTAAGCTACCTAGATCATAGAAAAGTTTATATAGACTGATATTAATTTTGAAGTAATAACTGGGTCTGTTATATTTAATTGGTTTAATGTTAACAAAAAATATGATTAGAAAAATTGTCATAATTAAAAAAAGTGTAATATTGGGCTTTATTTGTTACACATAAAATTGTGTTGTAAAAATAGGAAGGGGATGGAATTGGAGTTGGATGTTTGCGAATGACTCGGAATGCCCCGTTTTTAATGTTCAATTTTTAGACGTAAAACATCTTAATGTTTTAATTCAATATGTTTTGCCATATGGAGCTAATCTCTTGTAAACAAATCATTTGTATATAAAATTTGATGCGGGATACAACGTAAGGCTAACCGGTAGTTAGACCTACTGCGCTAAGAAAAAAAAAGGATCAACTATTACGAGGTGCATGGTGACATGGTAAAGTCGTGTTAACTTTATACCAACATTGGTACAGTTTGTCGGACAGGAGAGAGAGAGAGAGAGAGAGAGAGAGAGAGAGAGAGAGAGAGAGAGAGAGAGAGAGAGAGAGAGAGAGAGAAAAAGAGAGAGAGAGAGAGAGAGAAAAAGAGAGAGAGAGAGAGAGTTTGCATTGATTTTGAATTAAATTTACTGATAATTTACAGGGGAATTTATTTCCTAATAAGTTAACATGCGATCTTAATTTCATTGCTAATTCTTTATTATTCCGCGGCCCGGTAAAAACATACATGACATACATGTAAATGTAGTACTGTTGTTTTCTATATATGTAAGAGTTTATATAGACACACAAAGAGAGAGAGAGAAAGAGAGAGAGAGAAAGCGAGCGAGCGCGGGAGAGAGAGAGAGTTTGTATAATTTTGAATTAAATTTACTGATAATTTACCCGGGAATTTATTTCCTAATAAGCTAACATGCAATCCTAATTTCATTACTAATTCTTAATTATTCCGCAGCCCGGTAAGAACATACATGACATACATGTAAATGTAGTACTATTGTTTTCTATACATGTAAGAGTTTATATAGACACACACACACACACAGAGAGAGAGAGAGAGAGAGAGAGAGAGAGAGAGAGAGAGAGAGAGAGAGAGAGAGAGAGAGAGTTTGCATTGATTTTAAATAAAGTTACCAATAGTTTACCCGGTAATTGATTTCTCAATAAGTGTACATGCAAACCTAATTAATTTTCATAAATTACAATGTATAATTATTTAGATTAACTTAGAGCGGTCAATTTAATTTTTTACATGTTTCCATCAATGTTTTATTTTACACCAGATCAATTCACCTAATAACCTGAAAACACATGTTTAACAACTGGTTGATTGAAGTTCAAGTTTTCAAAGGAGAGGATGTTGACATTCTTTTTTTCACTCGGTCAGTGGTTATATAATAGCTACTGTACACAGACCTTCTTGACAATTTGCAGTGCACGGTAGCGAGATTTGAAACAATGAGGTGACAGACACACGTGTACTTGTATATACACACACGTTCTAAGATCTGAATGGCCAGTAAGTGATTATATATTAGCTAATGTACACATCCCTTCTTGTCAATTTGCAGTGCATGGTAGCGAGATTGGGAACAATGAGGTGACAGACACACGTGTACTTGTATATACACACACGTCCTAAGATCTGAATTTTCGGTACTGCTAATCAATAATGCAATATGTTGTTTTAACACCCCTTAATACTTTTTTCCCAGTTTGTCAAGTAAAGAAAACAGAATTTGAAAATTTTGATTTATTAGTTATAAAAATTTCAAACATGAAAAGGAAGAGTTTTAAATTCGGAACATCATTTGACACAGAGTTATAAAATAAAACTTAATTGCTCTCTAATATTTTTCAATTTTCAAATACAATTTAAATAAACGTTTGATATTTTTTCTAATCTTAAACCCGAAACATTGTTTTAAAAATCATGCATGTGGGTATTTACGTTACCGGCATTTGTATACATGCATTACATCATTTATGAACTGTATCATTATGTACATGTATGGGTACAATTCTGTACAATAATGCATATGAATTACTGAACAGGACAATGAACACTGTGAAATGTCAAAGAACCGGGCTTATGTATATCCCCCTTCCGAAAAAATCAACACACCCTCTCTCTCTCTCTCTCTCTCTCTCTCTCGCTCTCATGATTTATCAAGAACAAAAACAATGGCTATCATTTTACATGATTAAGCGATTTACATGATTTAGATATTAACTAATCTACTTCCTGCTAAAGAGAACCAACAGACATTTCACTTAGACTGTTATACTATGCGTCATTACACCAGGCTAAATTGTCAAAATATGCTTGTATGTGATCATTTCGATCGGTGTGTGGTTATCTGCATGTGCTAATTATGTTGTGTTATTATGCGCTATTATAAATAACTCAGGCAGGTTATATGGATTCTCCACTTATTGTTAAATCTTACAAATTACAAAACACGGTCATTTGTTAAATACATGTTATAAGATACCGGTAAATATGAAGTTTATCAGTATACAAATCTAACTTGATTTGTGTCAATGTGACAGAGTCAGATGTTTAGATGAAATTTAGTTTCTTCAAGCTCTTAATGTAGATGGATAGGGTTCATTTCTAGATTTATATTATATCACAAAGACAAAATAACTGATAAACACGTTCGACCTCTGTCCCAAGCGCTTCAAGCTTACCGCGATAATAAGTGTACGGAAACACAACGCATTAATTTAATATGTAAAATGCGCGGACCCCAAAATCATGTTGTTTATGGTTTCCCGGGGGGGGGGGGGGGTGGTCGTAAATCCGTGCATGGGTAATACGGGTAGATTGAATGCTAATTAACTAGATCAGCTCAAGAGTGTAAATTTTTTACTGACTTTTCGTTTCTTAATAATTATCAGGACTCAAGCTAACAACATAAGAATTATAAAATCCGCCAGTTTCTTTTTTTCAATAAACAAGGCTCAATTTTTCCTTCACTTATAAAATTACATATTAATAAAATTGACATTTTCATTCAAGTAAAATGTTATTAATAAGTTTATTAAATAATCGTTTAGGCCACACCAATTTGATTTCTTGGTCTTCGGATTCTAAGCAAAAAAATATTGTGGCGAGCGGGCGATTTACTAATTTTAAAATTAAAAGACTGAAATTTGAAAATTTTGGGGCGACATAAAAAAAATAGAGGCGAGCGATTACATTTTATTTTAAAATGCCATTTTTTCCTTTGCAATACATGTAAAAAGCAGTGAAAAATTGGTGACCGTATACGCATTATTGTATCAGACCCCTCCTAATCGGTAATTCTATCCACACATGTTGGCATTATTTACTTGTAAAACTTGCTTACAATCTACTGGAAAATGTTTGGTATGATCAATGTTAAAAAGGGCAATCATGAGTAATAAAAAAAATAAAATAACCAAAAATGGAGCGGGAAACGGAACTCAAATTTCCAGGTGCGGGATTTATTTTTTAATATTATTTTTTGGAAATCCCTTAGTCACGTGCGCGCGGATCCGGCGACCAAGAAATCAAATTGGTGTGGCCTTAACTCTTTTTTATAATGAAAAATACATTATTTAATACAATTTCACACCTTTTAAGCTCTAGCGGGAATAAGATATATGGTGTCAGTACTTATCAGTACTTGTCAGTACTTCTCTAAGTTTTTCAGTACCGTCAGTAAAAAGTGTCAGTACTTCTCTAAGTTTAGCAGTACTGTCTAAGTTTGTCAGTACTTTTCTAAGTTTCTCAGTACCGTCAGTAAAAACGTCAGTACTTTTCTAAGTTTATCAGTAATGTCAGCACATTGTCAGTAAATGTCTAAGTTTATCAGTAAAAAATGGGAATGTCAGTACTTTTATGACTTAGTAGTGTATGTTATGAGGTTTTACTTTTTCAATGAAACTAGCATCCTCACGGAGAATGCCCGAAATAGTGCGACCCCCCACTGCTCTATAAAATATCCTATGATTCTCTCTTAAACCAAGATCCTCACAGTATCTAACATCCGCATCACTTGTTAAGAATTGTTGAAAGCGACGCACAATAGAATGACCCAATATAAGTACTTTATTGGGATCCATAAGTAAAATAAAACAAAAATATAAACCTTACCGCTTTAAAGATCGCTTTGAAAATTTTCAATGCTTAGCTATCGGCGTCCTGAAAGAAAGTGAGAACCCACGCTATTGAAATGACGCTACCACAATTTTACCGCGAAATAAATCCATTGGTTACATCCGGCGACGTTGATTTTGAGTCCATATATGAAGATGCTGTATCACTTTGACAATACCGCAGGAAAGATAACTCTCGCAAACTTAACAGAAATTTTCAATATACATAATATATTTTAAGAAATCTTAAAATTCTTAAGTGGACATCTATAAGAATCCCTTGAAAATATTTGATGTCATTTATTAACAAAGTGTTTTGTTGGTGATGTTGTTATTGTTGTAGTTTTTATCCAGAAACACTTGATATTAAATCTGGTAAAAAAAACAAAACAAAACTATTCCCATAGTATAATAATAACATATCAAACTCTGAATGATGTTGAGTACCCCCTCCCAAGACTAGTTTTCGCTTCCATGCGAAATGCAATAAGAACGTTTTGATAGTACTTCCTATTTTTTAATTTCAATTTCTTTATTGACCAATATTAAGGGCCCTCAAGAGGCAACAGGAAGATTGTACAAAAAACATTCATAATGCACAATTAACACATACACAAGAGCAAGGCTGTCACGGCACTTTTTGTTACAGGGACCTGGTCCTTCCCAATTGGGAAAATTATTGACATTTTTGTCAAATTGGAAAATTTAAGATACTTTAATATATTATCAGAAGGACTGGAGTCACTGGACATCTATAAATCATAACATAATGTTTTGTTAACTTTTAAATATTGAAGTTTTACAGCTCAAATTTTACTTGAACACAATTTTTTTATATGTATACACAATGTAAAATTTGTGATGTTGGAAATTTGTAGATAAGTAAATTGGGAAATTTAGGGGGTTTTCCCAATTGGGTCAATGGGAAGGGTCTATTTAATTATTAGTCTAAGACCCAAATCTATATATTTTGAGTTAAAATAATACTCTGTTATAAATATACATATTACCGGTAAGTATAGAAATATACATGATAATATACTAAATAAATGTTTAAGCTGTCTTCTTTCAATCATCCGACTCTTTCCCTCTTCAGGACTGTCAATCTTTTTGATTTGACGTGCTTACATTTATTGTCTTTAAATGTGTGTAAACTGCGGTCAAACATTGCTTGCTGAGGCCTAAAAAAAATATTATGTGTTTAGGGTAACCAGGTCTAACCTACAAATATGCCCAATCCTACCATATTTAGTTGTCTGTTTTTATCCGATTGTGATTTTCATATTATTTCCATTAAAAACCCATTTTTAGATATGATACAAACAAACACTCTTATGATTTTATATTTGTATTTGTGCCCTTGTGCCAAAAAAAAAAAGAAGATAAAATAAAGAAAAAAAATCCCAACCTACCCAACTTAATTTTTCCATCATTGTTACCCTAAACAAACTTTTTTTTCTTAGGCCTGACTGGTAAAATTGTTAGATACCTTGCGTCATTATTATAACATAGGAGTATAGGTTAATTTTTTTCAGCATACTTCAATAAGCATAGACCCATGGAAAAGTTCAAGAACTCGTTATATACATAATACATAAAATGATAGAAAGTATAATTTATTATTTAATATTTACTCTCATATGAAATGAATAGAGATTATTGTACATATTACATACTGGTATATACATATTTATTTAGAAACTATGGGCTTTTGCTTTAGGTTGTGTATCGACTGTATTAATTTGTACATATATAACATAATGTGATATATATTGAGTGATAGATCATCCAGTTTCAATTCATTTATTGTGAGGAACTGTACTCCCTTGAACATTAGACTAGTCCCGGAGAAAGGTCTAATTAATTTTTCTATGAATTATATGTATTAGTTTGTCGAGTTCATAAAATAAAGTGCATTTTTATTATTTTTCAGAAACTATGTCAAGGTTAGATATGGATCTTCAAAGAGATGCTTTGGACCTCATGGCTGAGGAAGATATCAGTTATGAAGATGGTCTTCATGACCAGGAGTTGAGCTATGTTGCCAGCATGGAGTGCCCCTTTGCGGATTTCAATTTCCGAGGAACTTTTCTATCAAAGGTGAAATTCTAACTCACTGGGAAGAGCGACATGTTAATAAGTGGGTATGCCCTCATCATGTGCTGGTCCACAGGTCAGAGGATGTCGGATATACAGAGCCACTTTCCATATGAAATTATCATATCCATACGGAGACAAACCCTACCATTTTGGAGGCAACTATTGCCAAGGCAACTAACCAGATGGTTATTGCCACAAATTTCATTGACCCTGGACTCTTCTCCCAGATAGCAGCACATCGTTGGCCCAATCTCACAATATGGTTGTATTATCGCCGTTGGGTTATCTTTATTGGGCCAACGGAGGTCCAACATCAAATATTGATAGTTGGTTATGTATTATGGGGCCAATGTTGGGCTAACTGTTGGCATAATATCATAAAACTATTGTAGTTAGAGAGAGTATTTGTTGCGGGGTTGACATCGGCCCTGGGTTGGCCCAGTGTCATGAATCTGGCTAAGCATCATGGGTAAACAACATCCGGGCTACTTTTCGTAATATATCTGCGCCATTTTTCATTTGACATGAGAATATTGAGACCGATACTTTGCATATCTGCATCCAAATCGCAAGTATGTATGGGAAAGGGAAAAACTTTTCTTCCAAGGATTGTCTTAAAGGACAGTAATTGAAAGTAAGTAGAATTTAAAAGGTCATTTACCTGTTATTTTAGTATAAACATCTTTACTTTAGTAAGAATGATGTAAACTCAATGACTTGTTATTCTTGTTAAATTCTTATTTGAAAGCTTATTAAACAAATAGTGATGTACATGTACTTATCAATTTAATCGTAATGTATGTTTACTCTTTACTGAGAAAAGTAACAAATGTTTTTAAATACTAAATACTACAGTTTTAGAGATTGTTCGAAAAAACATAGCAACGGCTGATTCTATAAACAAAGGACATTGAGAACAATATCAATGGGAAAAGGGGGAAGGAAGTAACGGGCACTACCGCAGAGAAGAAAAGAAGGAAGAATGAGACTCGGGAGAGGGAGCAGATGGAAAGGGGCAGTGCATAATTTTTAATTGTTTGAAAAATACTATGGCATACCTGTGGTGTTACCCTCTTTGTTTTTTTAGACTTGCTTATTGATATCTTAAGTTTACTGAACTTGTGCATTCACAACAGAGCAGGGATAAAACCATACATGTATTACTATACATGTGTTTTTTTTTATAAATGTTTTCTTCATGAAGTGCACTCATGAGCAATAAAAAATGTTAAAATTTAATTATATTTTACTCTTTTCTTTTTGTTCAGGTATTTTTTGTCTTATATTGAAAGAATACAGTGGCCCAACAATGGCCCAATATAGTTCGTTTCATTGGCCCAACGATAAGACAACAAGTTGGTCCGATTAAGGGCCGATGAGCAAATTGCCGTTGGCCCAATGTTAATTGCTTACAATGGCCCAACCGTACAAAAGTGACGTTTGCCCAATATTAAAAGAATACAGTGGCCCAACAATGGCCCAATATTGTCTGTTACGTTGGCCCAACAATGAGCCAACAAGTTGGTCTGATTAAGGGCCGATGAGCAAATTGCCGCTGGCCCAATGTTAAATGCATACGGTGGCCCAACAAAAGGAGCATTGTTGGCCCAACAAAGGTCCAATGACGTCCTGCTATCTGGGCTGGTACATCTTTCGCAATGTCGACATATGGTTACGCAGTACAGCCACAAATTTCATTGACCCTGGACCCCTCAATTACACTTCTGCCACCACCTGAATTCCTCATAGGCCTTCGACATTAGATGCTTTATTTCCCACGATGGTGAATGCTGCTTCCTCAACTGTGGAGATTTCTCACCCAGTGACTGATCCTTCCTCACTGGTAGAGCTTCACTCTTGCTCATTGGTGGAGCCGTCTTCTCGCACAGTTTGTCTTTTTGCAAGCTAGAGAGTGAAAATTGCGCACTGAACTAAAAGGTTTCTGTGCTATTGGAACGCGAGGACCTCTTCATGGATCAGTTAATTGTGCGCTGTTAAATTTATGAAAGGTGGCAAGTTTAATGAAATTTTATAAACTTTCATATGTGAACTTTAATCAGAATAATATTATTTTGCTGTGAGATTTGACATGTTTGTTATTGTTATTTGAATGTTTTGTTATAATTATTGTATGTATATTAATAAAAAGTTCTTCTCTCTTACTTGAATATTACTAGGTTTTATATTTGGCAACCACATGTTATATATGAATAACAAATTGTGTACCGGGTATACTATGAGTCAGTTTAAAAAATACTGTGTACAGTTTTATTATTTTTTCTTATTTAAAATTTTCAAAGATAATAATTAACACACAATATAGACTTAAGAATTTTTCTTTTAAAATAATGTTTGCAGCTTATATTATAATGAATACCGGTATCATGTAAATTCTTTAAATATTAATTCACATCAACTGCAAATATTTTTGTTCTCAGTCAAATATGGATAAATAAAACACAGGAGTCGACATTATTATCAATAAACAAGAAATAAAGTCAAACCAATTAAAACATAGAGGTGAGCCACAGAGTCTTCTGAAGTAAAATGAAACTCACTAAAAAAAAAGTACCGGTGAGTACCTCGGAGGAAAAATAACGAGCTCATAACGAATTCAAGAATCAGACGTTTACAGACAAAGGAACCTCACATGTGGACCTGAGGACTTGGAATTCTTGGAAAAGTGACGGCAAAGTGCAATGCGTGTTTACTCGAGAGACAGACTGAGGTGATCTCATATATTATTTTGTATATAAATGTGTTTATATATATAATTGTATTTATATGTATACAATGTAATACTGTAGACGTATTTTTTTCCACGGGGTCATAATTCCGCGGAGTCACAATATCAATTTAATCCGCGGGTAAAAATTTACGCGGATTCTTTGAATAAAAAAAAATCACTTAAATAATTATTATTAAATTTAGTTCTGAGCGATTTTCATTACCTAGAATTTGTCCAACTTTGGACTTAAATTGTAAGAGCTGTTCACAGTGAACAGTAATTATCGGGTGTGCACTGGTCGGTAGTCATTAGTTAGCCGTCAAGATCTTACGACGCTGGCTAAAATCGTCTTGTGAAACACCACATGATGAATATTTACCCAACCTGTCGTTTAAATTATGAGTTGATCAGTTTTATCAATTAAAAGTCAGAGCACAAAGCGATCTAAAAATTGCAGTAAAAACACGGGTCTTAGCGTGTAGTTATTGGGTCATTGAAAGACAGACCCGCTTGGGGCTATTTGTCGTCTGACACGTGCCGTTATCTCAAGCTGGGAGAAGTTTAAATTTCATGCAAGTAAATTTACAGAAAAATCAAACCTTTAGGAGATTAAATTATTTTTTATGTGAATTCTTAATACAAATTTGTTTGACAGTTTGCATAGATAAAAACGATATACATTGGGTACTCGTATATGTAAGTGTTATATAATGTAGTAACTTCCGATTATCCTTATTCATGTAATGCAATTTCAAAATTTCATTTCAAAATGCACTTTAAGTACGCTGGGAAAAAATTCCGCGGAAAATTTGTGCCCGCGTTCATAGCGTAAATTAATACCACGCGGACAAAAGTACGTCTACAGTATGTATGTTTATATTGACAATTAAATAAAATTTTAATTGATCTTAAGTTTGGGGGAATGTGGTGTATCTATATGTATTTGTATATGTTTGATTCCGGCATACTCCGTTTATTTTTGTTTAAGACTATTGATGCCCTGTCTATTGTTATTTAAATTCTATTGTCTGTAAGTGTATAAATACGACCGTCATCGGGCATTCGAGAGACTCTCTTGTTGGTCTACGGACCAAGCTCTCCCCCTCTCCCCTTTTTCGACATTCATTAAGGTAAATTTTCATTTCTCCTTCTTAGGTTATAAACGGAATCAAACAATGTTATTTATGTTCAATATTTGATTTTGCTTAATAAATTTGTAAATCTTCGTTATCTTTGTTATTTTGTAATTCAGAGGCAAACTGAAAAGAATGAACCTGGGTTGATGTTGAAAGACGTTTCCGTCTTGTTTATTTATACTACACTTCTAAATAATAACAACAATGATCCGTTATGTTCACAGAATACAGCCATGGATAAAAGAAAGGAACTACCTGAAACAACAACAGATGAAGACAACTTACCAATAATTAAAAGGTCCAGAAAACATGCAGCATCTGAAGAAATCAAAGACAATACAACAATAACTCTTACCAAAAAAATATGTATTGTTCATCCATTCAACTATAAGTATCCAAAGAGAACCAGATGTATATGTTGTAATTGTAATTTTAATTGCTCTGCTAGCATATTCCATGATGCGCGCTAGCGCATCATGGAAAATATGCCAGCAGAGCAATTGCTATTCATAACGCCATGTTCACTAAATAATCGTTGTTTATTACTTATATTTGCATTTTACCCCCTGGAGATCCCCTGTATTAGACCTTGACATTTTGATATTGCATCTAAAATAAACGTCCAGACTGTAATGTGTTATTTTTTATTTTTTAACTGACATAGTTTGTCAAAATTATGTTTGTTTATATAAAAAATAATATAATGAAACAGTAACTCCTTTAAAATGTTAATATAAGACATATTTTCAATGTCAAATCGAGAACTATATTTTGACGCGCCGTTATCTGCGCATGACTATAATAACCGGTTGTAAACACATCTTCATTTGAAGTGAAAGTTACAATTTGTAAATGTTGAATTTGCGAAAAATCCAGGAGTTTGTGTGACCGACTGCAGGGACAACTGGTAGGACAATTGGGAAGAAACAGATGTGACTGTGGTGGTTTCTACGGGAATTAATTTATTTTGGATAGCTGGCCGAGGAATTAAAGCATGTTGCGCATCGCACATGGTTGCTGACGAGGTTTGTGACTTCAGTGAAGATAATGTCGTACTTAGAGCCCTTTTTTGAGATGTGGAGACAGTCCTGCTGTACGATCTTAATGAGGATTTGTTTCTGTGGCCTAATAAAAACATTATATGACGTGCTTCCCACCCAGAATCATTAGGATGTTGAATGGTTGTGGCGCGGATGCAGTGTGGCGTGTTCCTCTTTTCAACACCAGCATTTTTACAAATTTCGGGTAAAAAATTCTGAAAGGTGCGTTTAGGTGAACCAAATTGCTTTCTCTGAATTAGCAAGGGCAGCTTTATCATACTGGTTGAAGAGTGATGTGGCATCAGAGGGGGTCTTTTTTAATAATAGTTTTAACATTTTAACTGACAGCATTCTGTATCATCAGCATACATCCTCTTGTCAGATGGTGCTTCTACACTTCTGATTCCACCCTGGAAACTTTTTTGCTGCGTGTCCTGTGATAAGGTAACATATTCACCATTTTCATCATTTTTAAATTCAAAAGACTGTAAGTTGAATAGGTGGTGAAATTCCAGCCCCCTTGACAGGAAATGAATTGATGTAAGGAACCAAACAGTGTGTCTCAGAATGACAGGAAAAGAGGAACCCTTTTTCAAGTAAATGAAAATTTTTTGAAGATCAGCTGGTTCTATGATTTCTTTGTGATTTGTGGGGAGGGAAGCTCCGGACCTCATTCTTTCCTTCAACAGACCATCAAGTGCTCGGTTGGCCATTCTAAATTCTTTGTCCCTCACTATATCAATATTTCTATTGATATCTTGTAGATGGCGGTTTATAGCTCCTCTTATATTAATGAGAGAATTTTTATGGTATACATCAGTGGAGGCTTTTCCACCTGCTTTCTTTTGAGGAACTGCTTCGCAATAAAATTTCATCAAGATTTCTCCAAGACTGACAGCTGACACTTTATGTGTGTCTAGATATTTTCCATATGTTTCCATGTTCCAATCTAACAAGTGAAAAAAACTTGTTAACCTAAATAATTTCTATCATTTCCAATTTTTAAGAATAAGTTTTAATTTTTGTTTATAAAGTATCCATGAAATATTTATTTATTAATTCATTCATATTCATTCATTTATTTATTTATTTATTTTTACTTTTTATTTATTATTATTTATTTTTTTATTTACTTTTTTATTTATTTATTTATTTATTACCTTGAAATATTTTCATCCCCCATACTGTGTTTTTCTTTGTTGAGGATGATTGGTGAGAGTCGTGATAATTCTTCAGTTGCTCCTCTGTTACATTTTTGAATCTTTTGTTTTTGTCTACCATAGGGGTTTCTGGTTGGGGTAATTCAGGATATGCAGGTATTTTAACTTCTTTTTCCATTTTCTTCAATTCGGGAACAGTTGGATCAAATGTATTAAGCAGTTCCTCATCACTGTAAGAAATTTCAGTTGGAACCTCGTCGGTGGGATTCATTTGAAAGTTTCCGAATTCCCTCCCAGCACCTGTGTATTCCATAGCGGCACGATCAAAGCAGACGATCAAAGAGTCAGAGACCCGGATATTGTACTATGTTTATAGGACTATTTAATTTTTAACAAGGAAAACCATGGAATTTTTTTTATTTATTTAATTGATTCAATAAAATAAACTGTCTACATGTTTTTAAAGTGTTTATTTATCTTGTGTATTGCCTACGATGTTAATGAAACATAAATAGACTGCGGATTTCCCCTAAAAGTAGTGCAAGTTTGAAATATTACTACGCTTTCCGAGATTAGGAAGAGTTGTCTTTCCAGTTAGTAAGGGTTATCTTTTCTTGAACACTGAATTTTGTACAAATAACTGTAAAAATCAATCACTTTCGTTTTATTTGGCTACCTTTTTATTATACAATAAAAAATAACATTTGTAATTGATTAAAAATAAATATAATTATATCTAAAATACCTTGTATTATATTTTAAACTTTATATAATTTATATAAACACTACATTATTTTTGTTATTAGAAATATTCACTATATATACGAGTAAAAAACTTATTAAAACGGCGAGAATTCGCTATCTGAGAGTCTGTGGGGGCAATTGAGCAAATAAAATAAAATAAAATATAATTCAAAACAATAATTATACAACCTTCTCCTTCGGAGACTAAATAACAAATGAAAAATCCTATCTAGCTTTCAGACAATTCCTAACATTATGGAAAAAAAATAAAATAAAATATAAAATATAAAATATAATAAAATATCGATAAATAGAGAAAAAAGTCCATTCAAATCAGTCTGAAATAAAACTCAAACCATATTGACTTCAAGCCAACAACCATGGATGAAACACAAGTTGCACAACGAGAGATAGAAATACAGACTTTAAAGCAGAGAGAAGAGGAGAAAAGGAGGATCTTACGGGAACGAATTGAAGAATCACACCTTTACAGACAGAGGAACCTCACCTGTGGACCTGAGGACTTGGAATTCTTGGAAAAGTGACGGCAAAGTGCAATGCGTGTTTACTCGAGAGACAGACTGAGGTATAACTGTATATGTGATCTCATATATTATTTTGTATAAATGTGTTTGTATATATAATTGTATCTATATGTATACAATGTAATATGTATGTTTATATTGACAATTAAATAACATTTTAATTGATCTTAAGTTGGGGGGAATGTGGTATATCTATATGTATTTGTATATGTTTATACTCCGTTTATATTTTGTTTAAGACTATTGATGCCCTGTCTATTGTTATTTAAATTCTATTGTCTGTAAGTGTATAAATACGACCGTCATCGGGCATTCGAGAGACTCTCTTGTTGGTCTACGGACCAAGCTCTCCCCCTCTCCCCTTTTTCGACATTCATTAAGGTAAATTTTCATTTCTCCTTCTTAGGTTATAAACGGAATCAAACAATGTTATTTATGTTCAATATTTGATTTTGCTTAATAAATTTGTAAATCTTCGTTATCTTTGTTATTTTGTAATTCAGAGGCAAACTGAAAAGAATGAACCTGGGTTGATGTTGAAAGACGTTTCCGTCTTGTTTATTTATACTACACTTCTAAATAATAACAACAATGATCTTATGTTCACAGAATACAGCCATGGATAAAAGAAAGGAACTACCTGAAACAACAACAGATGAAGACAACTTACCAATACTTAAAAGGTCCAGAAAACATGCAGCATCTGAAGAAATCAAAGACAATACAACAATAACTCTTACCCAAAAATATGTATTGTTCATCCATTCAACTATAAGTATCCAAAGAGAGCCAGATGTATATGTTGTAATTGTAATTTTAATTGCTCTGCTGGCATATTCCATGATGCGCGCTAGCGCATCATGGAAAATATGCCAGCAGAGCAATTGCTATTCATAACGCCATGTTCACTAAATAATCGTTGTTTATTACTTATATTTGCATTTTACCCCCTGGAGATCCCCTGTATTAGACCTTAACATTTTGATATTGCATCTAAAATAAACGTTCAGGCTGTAATGTGTTATTTTTTATT
>CM035814.1:36430881-36433381 GCA_020458035.1 Magallana ariakensis | reverse complement strand
ACTGTCACAGGGTCAATATGGGGTCAACTTAATATTTAAATCTGACAAATGAAAAATAACTTTTGCAATTAAAATGACAGAAACTGTACAAATGTGATAGGATATGTTACAATGATGAGCTTATTTAGATATTTTAAAAAAGATAATGATACAGTATGCTGGCAAAGGGAGATCACTTATTTAGAAAGTGAAAGTAATACATATGTATACCGGTGTCTCATAATATTGTGCGAGTACTACATGTATTATGCTTACCTATATTGGTCAACATCATAATGATAATCCAATTAGAGCACAATATGAATCCATTAATTAGCTGATCATCACAAAAGAAATGTTTATGCATGTTAATTAATCCTATTCTGCACATGGAAAACACATACTGTTATGTACACCACGTGAAAGCCATCTAACTTAAGAGCTGGGTAAAACTAGTACCCGGTAATGCGACCTGTAGACCTGTGTTGTGTACGTAACTTCGGACAAAGATTATTTTCTTGTAACATGCATGTATTTTCATGACTTTATTCTTTTAAACCCCTTGTACTGTTTTATTCGGTAAAAATATGTAAAGCACACATTTCAGCTTTAAGGTGGTACGTACAGGACACCTGCATATTGTAATGAACTCCCTATTGCAGAAATAAACAATAAAGTATAAATATAATAATTCCCCCAAAAATAATGTTACCTAACAGTGAAGTGCAATGGGTTAGAGCGTTAACTACATGTCTGTAGAAAGTTCAAATGCTGCTGGGGCTTTTCTATATTTTACTTCAGATTCCAAAATTTTAAAAATTTATCTTTTTTTTGCTACATACCTGTATTGTAAAAAATTAAATTTATAAAACGTCACTGTGAAAGAATTTTGATTATAATGCACTTTACTACATGTACAGGCTTTCGTTGTTATTAAAATATTCTGATGTTTCTTTATCCATAAGGAGTGTGTGTGTGGGGGGGGGGGGGGTGGCAAAGTAGTATGTAACTGTGTTTGCAGGGGGTGGGGGGATTGGGGTCCAAGGTGTATTGTTTGGTAATTTTACTACATGTATTAATATAATGTATTAATATAAATTATTTTTTTCAAGGGTGGGAGGGTCTGGACCCCCCACCCACTCCAATCCCTTCTCTAAATCTGTGCACGCGATGATGTTGGCACCTAGAAGCAAATCTAAATTAAGCCGGCAACCGCCGAGGGAAGGGAGCATAATTTAATTTTGTTTGTAATAATTATATAGACCATACTTTCTATGAAATGAAAAGATTATTGATTAACTGAAAATTCACATGCAAACAGTTCAACCACAACTGTACATAAAGGGCCGCTCATGTGTATTATCATCGTCGGAACCCACAGGTTTTCTATCCGTTATACTGCATGCAGTGTAACGGATAGAAAACCTGAGGGTTCCGATGATGGTGTATTATGTGCACGTGGCCTTTGTTTTTACTAAAACTGGTACAAAACAGTGTTATTTGGGGGCAAACACTTGGTGCGGGTATTACTGTCTAATGACAGCATCTAGTTTATTTATTTATTTTTACTTTTTATTTATTTTTATTTATTTTTTTATTTACTTATTTATTTATTTATTTATTTATTACCTTGAAATATTTTCATCCCCCATACTGTGTTTTTCTTTGTTGAGGATGATTGGTGAGAGTCGTGATAATTCTTCAGTTGCTCCTCTGTTACATTTTTGAATCTTTTGTTTTTGTCTATCATAGGGGTATCTGGTTGGGGTAATTCAGGATATGCAGGTATTTTAACTTCTTTTTCCATTTTCTTCAATTCGGGAACAGTTGGATCAAATGTATTAAGCAGTTCCTCATCACTGTAAGAAATTTCAGTTGGAACCTCGTCGGTGGGATTCATTTGAAAGTTTCCGAATTCCCTCCCAGCACCTGTGTATTCCATAGCGGCACGATCAAAGCAGACGATCAAAGAGTCAGAGACCCGGATATTGTACTATGTTTATAGGACTATTTAATTTTTAACAAGGAAAACCATGGAATTTTTTTTATTTATTTAATTGATTCAATAAAATAAACTGTCTACATGTTTTTAAAGTGTTTATTTATCTTGTGTATTGCCTACGATGTTAATGAAACATAAATAGACTGCGGATTTCCCCTAAAAGTAGTGCAAGTTTGAAATATTACTACGCTTTCCGAGATTAGGAAGAGTTGTCTTTCCAGTTAGTAAGGGTTATCTTTTCTTGAACACTGAATTTTGTACAAATAACTGTAAAAATCAATCACTTTCGTTTTATTTGGCTACCTTTTTATTATACAATAAAAAATAACATTTGTAATTGATTAAAAATAAATATAATTATATCTAAAATACCTTGTATTATATTTTAAACTTTATATAATTTATATAAACACTACATTATTTTTGTTATTAGAAATATTCACTATATATACGAGTAAAAAACTTATTAAAACGGCGAGAATTCGCTATCTGAGAGTCTGTGGGGGCAATTGAGCAAAT
>CM035814.1:36280881-36425881 GCA_020458035.1 Magallana ariakensis | reverse complement strand
AACCCTTAAGTGGACTTGTTAATCTTTGGGACAACCCACTATCACAGTATCATTCACCTTGGGACTTAAAATTGAGTCTTTTCGATATAAAAAGGTACTAAATTACAGCATACTAGTATATATACATGTAATACATGTTGTTGAAAGTAACAGAATTTTAAAAAATGACTGAAAACTGCAACATTGATTTAGGTTTAAAAAATGTGTATTACTACATTTATAGAAACATGCATTTATTTCTTCTGAATTTATGCTAATTTAACTGATTAGGGGAATCCAGGTGGACACAGGTACATTCTACCTGTAACCACTTAGAGGACCCCATAATTGCCTAAAATAATTAGGTGTTTGTTTTGGCGATTAGCCGTTCGGGAAGTAAACCATCAGAAGTCCTTTTTTCTGCCAATTATACAAGTTAAAATTAATAACAATAAATAATTAAAATTAAATGTTTATCCTCCACACCCCCATCGGATTCAGAGTCTTCTTTAAGGTACCTCACTACACCCAGACTTATAATTTTTAAGACACTACGTCACAAGATGGCGATTTAAATGTTTTGTTAAACTGTTAATATCGTTCGATTCGGTTGTATATTGTCGTAGCTCAGTGGTTAAAGTATTGGGTTTCTGAACCGCAGATCATGAGTTTGAATCCGCCTGGAGCTTTTATTCAAGTTTACTGAATTAAATTTTTAAAATGTAATTTTTCATCCAAAATTGCATATTTTTTTGCCTATTTGACTTAAATACTTCTTATCCATTATGATATCTATCATAATCAAGTAATTTTCTGCTGATTTGAGAAAATATTTCAAGGTGTAGTGAGCCACCTTAATACATTCTAACATGTGTACAGTAGCAAATTTTAAATCATTTCTTGATTGGTATTTTTCTCTAGATGCACATAAAGATTTTGGAAATTGCTTTTTAATTCTTATCGATAAGATAAACAAAATGTTATATGTATTCGGGGCAATTGTAATCCTAAACAAAGGAGGGTCATCAATAGGCTAGAAATTACCAACATGGATCAAACACTATACATATGAATAAGATAAAATGCTTTATTATATCCAGTTCTGGAAAGTCAGGGTGTCTCCAAGGGGGCATAACCTATATACAATTTGATGCGCACAAAGAGCAAGAATAAATATGGGGGATCTCAAAAGTTAAAAATTATCAATGTTTATCATCATTTCCTATTTCAGAGGGGTGGGGGTGGTTTAAAGACAACTCCTGGGGGTCATGTACTTGCACCATTTGATGCATCATAATGATTTTAGAAACAAGAATATAGTTGGTTTAGTGGTGGGGATCTCACCAGTTTTCAAGATTAATAGTATTTTCCTGTTTCATTGGGTCAGAACAATCCCATAGGGTCATGGCCTACATTTTATTTGATGCATCATAATACATTAAGAAAAAAAACCCTTTCCTCCCAATTAAATAAAACTCATATAGACATGATAAGTCTCTACACTTATTTAAATGTAATACACAAATTTAATACAAACTGTCACAGGGTCAATATGGGGTCAACTTAATATTTAAATCTGACAAATGAAAAATAACTTTTGCAATTAAAATGACAGAAACTGTACAAATGTGATAGGATATGTTACAATGATGAGCTTATTTAGATATTTTAAAAAAGATAATGATACAGTATGCTGGCAAAGGGAGATCACTTATTTAGAAAGTGAAAGTAATACATATGTATACCGGTGTCTCATAATATTGTGCGAGTACTACATGTATTATGCTTACCTATATTGGTCAACATCATAATGATAATCCAATTAGAGCACAATATGAATCCATTAATTAGCTGATCATCACAAAAGAAATGTTTATGCATGTTAATTAATCCTATTCTGCACATGGAAAACACATACTGTTATGTACACCACGTGAAAGCCATCTAACTTAAGAGCTGGGTAAAACTAGTACCCGGTAATGCGACCTGTAGACCTGTGTTGTGTACGTAACTTCGGACAAAGATTATTTTCTTGTAACATGCATGTATTTTCATGACTTTATTCTTTTAAACCCCTTGTACTGTTTTATTCGGTAAAAATATGTAAAGCACACATTTCAGCTTTAAGGTGGTACGTACAGGACACCTGCATATTGTAATGAACTCCCTATTGCAGAAATAAACAATAAAGTATAAATATAATAATTCCCCCAAAAATAATGTTACCTAACAGTGAAGTGCAATGGGTTAGAGCGTTAACTACATGTCTGTAGAAAGTTCAAATGCTGCTGGGGCTTTTCTATATTTTACTTCAGATTCCAAAATTTTAAAAATTTATCTTTTTTTGCTACATACCTGTATTGTAAAAAATTAAATTTATAAAACGTCACTGTGAAAGAATTTTGATTATAATGCACTTTACTACATGTACAGGCTTTCGTTGTTATTAAAATATTCTGATGTTTCTTTATCCATAAGGAGTGTGTGTGGGGGGGGGGGGGGGGGTGGCAAAGTAGTATGTAACTGTGTTTGCAGGGGGTGGGGGGATTGGGGTCCAAGGTGTATTGTTTGGTAATTTTACTACATGTATTAATATAATGTATTAATATAAATTATTTTTTTCAAGGGTGGGAGGGTCTGGACCCCCCACCCACTCCAATCCCTTCTCTAAATCTGTGCACGCGATGATGTTGGCACCTAGAAGCAAATCTAAATTAAGCCGGCAACCGCCGAGGGAAGGGAGCATAATTTAATTTTGTTTGTAATAATTATATAGACCATACTTTCTATGAAATGAAAAGATTATTGATTAACTGAAAATTCACATGCAAACAGTTCAACCACAACTGTACATAAAGGGCCGCTCATGTGTATTATCATCGTCGGAACCCACAGGTTTTCTATCCGTTATACTGCATGCAGTGTAACGGATAGAAAACCTGTGGGTTCCGATGATGGTGTATTATGTGCACGTGGCCTTTGTTTTTACTAAAACTGGTACAAAACAGTGTTATTTGGGGGCAAACACTTGGTGCGGGTATTACTGTCTAATGACAGCATCTAGTTTATTTATTTATTTTTACTTTTTATTTATTTTTATTTTTTTATTTACTTATTTATTTATTTATTTATTTATTTATTACCTTGAAATATTTTCATCCCCCATACTGTGTTTTTCTTTGTTGAGGATGATTGGTGAGAGTCGTGATAATTCTTCAGTTGCTCCTCTGTTACATTTTTGAATCTTTTGTTTTTGTCTACCATAGGGGTATCTGGTTGGGGTAATTCAGGATATGCAGGTATTTTAACTTCTTTTTCCATTTTCTTCAATTCGGGAACAGTTGGATCAAATGTATTAAGCAGTTCCTCATCACTGTAAGAAATTTCAGTTGGAACCTCGTCGGTGGGATTCATTTGAAAGTTTCCGAATTCCCTCCCAGCACCTGTGTATTCCATAGCGGCACGATCAAAGCAGACGATCAAAGAGTCAGAGACCCGGATATTGTACTATGTTTATAGGACTATTTAATTTTTAACAAGGAAAACCATGGAATTTTTTTTATTTATTTAATTGATTCAATAAAATAAACTGTCTACATGTTTTTAAAGTGTTTATTTATCTTGTGTATTGCCTACGATGTTAATGAAACATAAATAGACTGCGGATTTCCCCTAAAAGTAGTGCAAGTTTGAAATATTACTACGCTTTCCGAGATTAGGAAGAGTTGTCTTTCCAGTTAGTAAGGGTTATCTTTTCTTGAACACTGAATTTTGTACAAATAACTGTAAAAATCAATCACTTTCGTTTTATTTGGCTACCTTTTTATTATACAATAAAAAATAACATTTGTAATTGATTAAAAATAAATATAATTATATCTAAAATACCTTGTATTATATTTTAAACTTTATATAATTTATATAAACACTACATTATTTTTGTTATTAGAAATATTCACTATATATACGAGTAAAAAACTTATTAAAACGGCGAGAATTCGCTATCTGAGAGTCTGTGGGGGCAATTGAGCAAATAAAATAAAATAAAATAAAATATAATTCAAAACAATAATTATACAACCTTTTCCTTCGGAGATTAAATAATAAATGAAAAATCCTATCTAGCTTTCAGACAATTCCTAACATTATGGAAAAAAAATAAAATAAAATAATAAAATAAAATAAAATATAATAAAATATCGATAAATAGAGAAAAAAGTCCATTCAAATCAGTCTGAAGGCATACTCTAAAACCTGGCCTGGCCTGGCCCCATTGGCCTGGCCTAAGTTGGCCTGGCCTCACTTTTGGCCTCAAATTTGGCTTGGCCCCAATTTTTGGCCTGGCCTCAAATTTGGCCTCTACAAAAATTTTTGGCCTCTATTTTTATTTTTATATTTTCTTTACATATTTGATGATTTATTGATTGTTTATTGATTTATATTCAATACACATGAAACATCACATTAGATGGCTTTAAGTGTCCTATAGTGATAGTTCTACTGAAACATATATATGACTACAGGTATAAGTGATTGGTTCTTGTAGATTTTATTCAAACTGTTTTTAAATTCTAAAGTACTTAAGAATGTTTTACTGCCATTGTATTACTATGGCATATTTTTTCAATGTACTTAGCTCAAACTGATCTAAGGATTAGACAATACCTATATCAAATACTTGTTTGAGAAAGAAAAAATAATGGTGGAGACCAATTTGTTTATTCTAACCAACAATAAAGGTCACAAAATGGAATGCTTTGTTTAAATTCTGATATGGAAGTTCCCACATGGGATAAAAATTGTTTCCTAAATATACAAACAACACATGTATGAAACTCTACTCTAATCAAGAGGTGATGATTAATGACCATCACTGAATCAAGTTATCGGAGGATACAATGTTGCAGTCATTCACAAATGACATTAATTAAATTAGACCGTGTGAAATGTTAAACGGCAGTTCAGGCAATGAATCTGACCCCAATATAGCAGATTAGTGACAGAGGAGGCTGATATCAAATATCTGCTGGGAAGGGAAATTTGGGCTTGATCAGTGTTGACAGGTAACGCAAGCAAACTGGCATTTTTAAAGTGCATTACTATGGAACGCCAAATTAACATATATTCAAATATTTGTACCTATCTTCAAATAATTGTACCTATCTTCAATTAATTGTACCTATCTTCAAATCATTTGAAGATAGGTACAATTGAATTAAAGATACGTACAATTATTTGAAGATAGGTACAATTGAATTGAAGATAGGTGTAAATAATTATACCTATCTCTAAATAATTATACCTAGGTACAAATGAATTATACCTAGGTACAAATGAATTATACCTAGGTACAAATGAATTATACCTAGGTACAAATGAATTATACCTATCTGCAATTCAATTAAAGATAGGTTCAATTGAATTATACCTATCTCTAATTCATTTGAAGATAGGTAAAATTCATTTAAAGATAGGTACAATTGATTTGAAGATAGGTTCAATTCAGACATATCTACAAAGGATTTAAAGATAGGTACAATTCAATTATACCTAGGTTCAATTCGTTTTGTGTATTGTTGAAAATAATGAACGCTCCCTTGAAGACATTTCAACATGCAGGGAAACGAGGGAAGCACCAACAACGAAGATGAAAGTAGAAATAAAGATAAATTCACAATAATATATATATATGTGTGTGTGTGTGTGTGTGTGTGTGTGCAATATATTTGCAAAAGGCATCATTTACTTATTAAAATATACATGTATATTAATAAGTAAGCCAAAAACATGTATACCCGAATACCCCAAAAGTGACGGAGTTAGGGTAGTGACGTAGTTAGGGTCACTATATACCTAAATAAAAAACTGGCTTTATTTTTTTCCATAATTTTATCAAAGAATGAATAATTCAGTTGATAATCACTCTATTTATTAAATTAAATTATTATTACGCCAATTGTGACGTAACGGATTTGACGTACTATACAGGGAGTATTCATTATTGCCAATATTTTAGTAATTGAAGATAGGTTCAATTCAATTGTACCTATCTTTAATTCAATTGTACCTATCTTCAATTCATTGCATTTGTACCTATCTTCAATTCAATTGTACCTATCTTCAAATTGAATTAAAGATAGGTATAATTGAATTGTACCTATCTCTAATTCAATCTGAAGATAGGTACAATTGAATTGAAGATAGGTACAATTGAATTGAAGATAGGTACAATTGATTTGAAGATAGGTACAATTGAATTGAAGATAGGTACAATTATTTGAAGATAGGTACAAATATTTGAATATATGTTAATTTGGCGTTCCATACATTACACAGGGATAGAGATTTGATGTTATGAACCAGCATACAAAGTTTTGAGATATTTATTGATCATTCAAAAAGGTCAGTCTCTTAAAATGATTCTTTTCTTTTTCTTTATTATTCTAATATCTATATTTTATCTACTTTTTGAAGAGATTGAGGGGGGGGGGGGAGTGGGTTGCAGCTCTGAATTTTAAAGCTGATTGCTTTAATATTGAGCATAATCCATTCCTTGCCAATAAGTAAGAGTAGAGTTATGCATGCATAGCATACATGTATGTATTTATTTTGTGTAAAAACATGGATAAAATCAATTGAAAATCAATCAGTCAGGTCACTTTTTCATATAATTATCTCTTAAACAAATCATTAAATTAAAATTATATGAAAACTCTTTGAAAATGTAAGTAAAATAAAAGTTGAGTATGAGGCCAAACATTTTTCAAGAGGCCAAATTTGGGGCCAGACCAAAATTTGAGGCCAGGCCAAAATTTGGGGCCAGGCCAAATTTGAGGCCAAAAGTGAGGCCAGGCCAACTTTGAGGCCAGGCCAGGCCAATGGGGCCAGGCCAGGCCAGGCCAGGTTTTAGAGTATGCCTCAATCTGAAATAAAACTCAAACCATATTGACTTCAAGCCAACAACCATGGATAAAAGAAAGGAACTACCTGAAACAACAACAGATGAAGACAACTTACCAATAATTAAAAGGTCCAGAAAACATGCAGCATCTGAAGAAATCAAAGACAATACAACAATAACTCTAGCAGCATGTACCGTGATATAGAGGTGAGGTTTTAGGGCGATGACGTAACTATTAGGGTCTCCTAGAGGGTATTTTTAGAAAAGTAAATTTATAGAGGTCGTGTTCTCATTGGTGGACTGGATATAGAGGTGATGACATAGTAACTATTGAGGCCTTATAAAGGGGGCTTTTCAGAACAGTAAATTTATAGAGGTCGTGTTCTCATTGGAGGATTGAATATAGAGGTGATGACATAGCTATTTATAGAAAAGGTTCTGTACAGAGCTTGTTTGTTATCGTTATATTTAGAAAGGTATCATTAGTCAGCCCGCGGGCTGACTAATTAAGTTAGGATTAAACTGCAAATACGCTTGCGTAAATTGGAATTCTGGGAAGATGTTTCAGCTAAGTCGTTCAACAAATATTCATGTCATTAAATTTCACCGATTATCTGTGAAAAATTAAATGCAATGAATTCGGATACGATGAACTTTGAAGCAATTAATTAATATAAAAAAGTTTACATTCATTCTATTCGGTGTTCTGAAGTTTTAAAATTAAAAACTACTACATTCGAGCCTGTTCCAGAAGCTTCGATAGAGAATGCATTCATTCGCTTGCGTAAATTGGAATTCTGGGAAGATGTTTCAGCTAAGTCGTTCAACAAATAGACCCCTTCACGATAACTGCGGTACTGCTCTCTTGCAGGGCAAATTGATATACTTTGCCGAAATTTTAGTGGGTAGATAATTAAATGACGTAAATGAAACAATTGACGTTACGTCATATTTCACCAAATAGACTCTTTCAGGGTAATATGCACGCATGCGCATAACCCCCAAGGGGTGGCAAAAGAGATATGCACGTAAATTTTGCCAATATTCACGTTACCTCTATCGAAGTTTATCTCTATGTTATGAATGAAATTGTCGTAATAAACTAAAATATCTTTTACACACAGTTTTCTTTTTTTCATCCAATATGTAAATACTGTTACGCATAACTATATTTCCGGTTAAGCCATGGTTACAGCATTGTTTACAAATAAAGATGGCCACCCGGGAAAGTTTAAACAAGTTAAAAAAAGACTCTATTAAGCGGCTAGCAGAGGAGTTGGGTGTAGCGTTTCAAAAGAAGACAAAAGAAGAAATCATCAATTCTATTTTAAACTTGAACGCACCTTTATATTTTGAGGGAAGTCCTCTAGATACTCCTCATTTTACTGAAGTTGAGTACATCCCATTGGACGCGACAATATTACCGGACCTACCTTTCTCAGCGATTGTCCGTTTTATGGTCGATCGTCAGATACAAGGCCGAGCAGTGCAAAACTTCCGTGGTTTGGATCGTGCCTCCAAACATTTCGAGGCAGGAGATGTTAAAGATATCCAAATGGCCAAGGTAATATTGTCTTCGTGATGGCAGCGGGTGATAGGGTCAATATAACAAGAGCTTGGACTTTTACTGGGGTGTTACTATCTTGTTTGCTCGTCAAAACGAGCTGTCAAATACTGACCATCGATAAAAGAAGCTCCAAAGACTTTCAAAATAAATATTCCAGATCTGCTTCGACGCGGTGTCAACTGAAATAAGCATCCCTATATCAAGTGTCAATGGGTTCAATGTATTCATATCTTATTAGCCAATGACTGGGCAGTTCAGCATGAGAAGACCCCGCCTATACCAAATCTGAGTGTCTAAGTCCAAGTTTGTGTTAAAACGGCTCTATATACCTTAAGGGTCACCTGAGTAGCATGATGTAGCAAATATATGAAATATGTTTATTCACCAACCAAGGGCCCTCGGGAGGCATATGCATTATAACAATAAAACAACATGATTATAACAAATAATGGATGAAATATATAAATATTGTACTGTTAAGTAAGCATAGTAAGTTACAATGGGAGGTACATTTGATATAACACACATCAAGTTGACATACACATGCAATATTCAGTTTTTATACAATCAACAGTAGAAAAGATGCATTATCTTAACAAAAGCAGCAACAACCCCCCCCCCCCCTTTTCAAGCAACCTCTGCCCTTATTAATTCTGTTTCAAAACTTTAACACATATTTTAAAGTTGTAAAGGAAAATCGATTTTGTCCAAAATAGCTGTATGTACCATATATTTTCCAGGTGAATGATTCAACCACATATTTCAAGGCATTTTGCCTTGCATCAATGAAAAAGATAAAATATCAGATTTTTATATCTGCTATCTGTCAGGACGGAGAACTGACTGTTAGCCATGCATACTGTCAGTGTCCCATAGGGTAAGGACTAACAATTACATACACTTTTTTATTGAAATACAATGTACCTGGTTATCATAAGTGCAGATCAAGCCATTTCATGGTACCATCTTCGTGGTACACTGTACTTGCACTTAGCCCATTTTTGTGCACCACTTTGTTGCATATTCAATAAATTTCCTTAATGAAATAAATTCTTAAATTCCATTTTTGATAATTTTACTTTTGGAATTTGAATTGAACCCTCATATATATATATATATATATATACTTTTAGGTTGGCTCAGTCATGCAGCCACATTGGGAGCCTTCTATTTGCGCTTAATTCCATTAAGAAGGAAGCAGGCAATTCTTGCACGTCAAAACTCTGCAAATGGAATGTTCCCAGACAACTGAATCTGCCAGCAGCACCATTGGCTGAGATGAACTTGAGGAAAGCAGGTTCAATAGGTAAAGTAATAGCCTATTACATCCATGAGTAAATTAGGATACCAATAATTACTTTATACAGGGTTTGTTTTGCCTGATCCTGCTTTTAAATAGTTTAGCCCCGTTTTAAATTTGCCCAACACATAACTATTAAACCTTTTAAGAAGAGATTTTGAATTAACCCTGTGAGATTTAAATTAACTCCTTGACAATGTAAGCCAATAGGGCTAAAATTAAAGCTGTGAAAATAGCTTTGTAAACAGTATTTGAAATAATTTCAGCAAGTGATGGTGATCAACCTATCAAGAAGGCATTGCAGTTTGATCCAAGACACCCTGATCAAAGAGTTACAGATTTAAGTGCTCTGAGGGCTTTAAGGGATGTTTTTCCAAACACAGGTACAGTTTAAATTTTAGAGTCATTAAGGAAATTCAGAAAACTTGCATTTATTGCCAATAATTCAAATTATAAATATTTAAATTTTTGTTTGATTAAATCAGGTATGACATGTATATGGGACATTCCGGAAACTACACCAGACCCTGTGTGTGAAATCACAGTAACTACAACTGTGAATCCTTTGGAGTCTGCCATGCAAAAGTTGATGAAATTTTCTGAGTCTTTAGATGGTATGTTTGTTTTGTTCTGAGCACTTGTATTGAACTCTTAAATATTTTGTATGCATCAATTTCTTAAATAAAGATATTTTAATACACTGATTTAGAGCATTTTGAAAACTTTCCAGTTAGCATACTGCAACCCATTAGTGAAACTTTGGCATCCTTTGTGGAGATTAGTACCAGGTTGCAGCGCAACAGTCCAGAATGGGTTTCATTGCATAAGGGGCGATTAACTTCCTCAATGTTTGGAGACATTATTAGAGCAGGGGAAAATCCCAGGAGTCTTATATCAGGGATACTGCATGGCTCAAGTCTTCAACGGTATATCTTTGTCTGTAAAAAATATAATATTTTTTCTCAATTACATGTACCGCTATTATAAGTGTCATCTTAATTTTATTGATTATCACTAACAGGCACATTGTGTAGCCTTTCATGTAAACTTAACATACTCATAAAAAATAAGCCATTAAGTTAACTAGTATTGTCAACAAGAAACAGATATCTGCATATAAAATTAATTTTTTGATCACCTTTTCCAAGTACTTGTAAAATTTGTCAGTCAACTAGGGTAGCATTTATCTCCATTATATCTAAAAGAATATGTATGTTACATACAGGTACTCAACAATGCCTCCTGCAGTCCAGTGGGGGATAGACAATGAGGAGAGAGCAAGGCAGGACTATATAAAGCTAATGAGAAAAGTCTCTGATGTCTCTGTTCAACCTCTTGGCTTGACCATACTCCCATCCTGCCCATACATTGGAGCCTCTGGAGATGGCAAAATCCATGACAAAAGTATGCCAGAAGGCTGCCAGGAAGGTGTACTTGAAATAAAATGCCCATATTCAATCAACGGTGAAGTCATTACTTCTAAGGAAGTGCACAAGATCGACCTTGATTTCATGGGAATGCACCAGGGAAGAGTGACCTTAAATCACAAGCATAAGTATTATGCCCAAGTCCAAGGAGAGATGGCAGTTTTAGGGCTTACGTGGTGCGACTTTGTCATCTGGACTGCTGCTGCAGAAAGCAATGTGTACATTCAAAGAATTGAGTTTGACCCAGACTTTGTTTCCAAGATGCTTTCAAAACTACAAGAATTTTACGGAAAGCATATCGTACCCCATCTTAAAGCTGTTGAGCAAGAGGTCCATGGGCCTGAACATAACTGATCCAAATAAAATATGATTCCATGAAACCTTACAACATTTATTTGTCAGAACTGTCAGAAGCAATGATAAGCAAAAACAACAGATTTCAATTACAAAACATAATTTAAGTTAAATAATATGCAATTTTAAAAGGAAAAATATCGCTTTATGCTTATTGTAATGGGATACAACACAATTGTAGAAATTCTCCAAATTACTCTGAAGATAAAAAATATGTGAATTCAGAAGGCAATTAACTAAAAGGAATATTTGAGCATTTTCGCTTTTTACAATGTACAAACATCAAATTTTAAGCTTTCCTTCACCATTCATGATAACTTTAAGACAGTGCTGACTTCATTTAAGAAATAAACAGTAAGTGTAAAGGTTCACAGTGTGGTAATCATTGTGACAAATATTCACACTGAATTGAAAATTTCTCTGTTCTGTTTTTGCTTTAAGATACATTATACATGTAAATTCATCTTTTAACACAGTAGCCTTTTTCAAGAATATATTGGGACAAAAGAAGTACATGTACTGTAGAATAATTAAAAAAGCAAGATAAAAACAAGAGGCCCATGGGGCCACATCGCTCACCTGAGCAACAATGGACGTTCAAAAGATATTGTGCCATATGGCCCCTCAGTAGAATAACAAAAAATAAATATTGTAAAGTATTCGAATTTTACACTTATTTTTGCATACACGTAATCTTTGACATTGTATCTTTATGGAATACTATTTTTACCCAGAATAAGAAAATCCTACTCAAGATATAAAACTAACATTTGGTAGGGGTACACTGTTAACTTCCAATTCCCTATATTTTCGTTCTGCCCCCACCCCCTTCCCCCACTTTATAAAGCGATCAAAATATATGTATTGAGAACATATAGGTACATTTTCTTCCTCAACTACTTACTAGTTATTGTATTTTTTTTTAAATATCATATAATAGTTATTGCATTTTATTAAATATCCTATAGATATGAAGAAGAAAATTGTACTCCAATCCGCTCAATTCCTCAAATCAAAAACATTCAAAAATTTAATTTGTCTTCTCCGTTATAATTAATTGACTGTTGTTTACCTGGCGTAAACTCGTGTGACTTTTATAACTTTACTCACATTTGAGTGATGAATACACTAGAATGAAAATTGTTGTCACGTGACATGCTAAAGAACTATAAAAATCAATGTTACAGTACACTCTATTTTACTAAGGCACACCCATTATTTTCATCTTTATTCAAAAATAAAAATGGCTACAGACCAGGATAATTTTCCGCTATAAAATTTTCTTTGGAATAGAGATAATTCCTTTATCCCCGCAAAAGAAATGTGTCAGAACTATGGAAATTGTTTAACGGTGTCGTTTTTATTTACTCATGTCTGAAAAACTATCAAAATTGATGTAGATTTCACATTATTCATTGTATAAAGAGGGGGCCCCAGAGAGTAGTTATATACAGCATATCATCCGTTAATTTTTTTGTACAAGTATTTAACATTTAGCAAGACATTTCTAATGATCAACCAAAATTTCAGTGTCAATCGTAGAATTATAAGCAAGTTACAGAGCTTACAATTCTGCTAGGTTTGAGTCATATTTTGTTCACATGAGTTAAAAATTATTACATTCAGCTTAAGATTTTTAACTTGGTATTTCCTATTCAGCATTTAAAGTGGTACATAGAATTGTGAGCAAATCTCTGTATCTTGCTTATAATTCGAAGCTTAACACTCAAATATGGTTAGTAAATAGAAATTGTAAACAATTAAACATAAGAAACATGCACTATAACAAATAAAGTGCACAATTTATTTTTTAAAATGAATCATATACATGTATATACCTACATATTTCCGTCAGCGATGTTAAACTCTATTTAAATTTATGAATAAACTCGAGAAAATGCTAAGCATCTCAACAAAACACATTGCATTAATCTAATATTACGCAAAAGATCATATACCGATAGAATGAATAGTATTTTAGTACTCTTTTAATACATCAGATTTTGCTTAATTTGAGCAGGTAAACAGTTAACTGGCTGATTTACCGAAGTCTCTGTTTGATTTGATACGTAAAAATTTACAAAATACAGGCGATAGTTCCCAGGTTACAGAGCATAGATAATGAAAACGAAAATCAAAACAAGCTAACACCACCGTCATATGTGAAAACTGTCAACGCATTGAAATATTTCACCTCAATTTACTTCACAAAATCGGCACCAATGTATTCTGCATGTTTCAAAGATCCCCTTCGTACGCGAACTGTTGCACAACATTGTCAGATCGACCCGTTTATCTTAAACACGAGTCTTGGTAAAATGGGTGGGCAAACCCGGGCCGGGGCAAAATAAAAGCCGGGGCAGATCGGCATTCGTCAATTCCAAAATACGCATTGTTTTGCAGCAATATTTACAGCGAATACAAATATACTGGTCCGTAACATATCCTCATAATTTTAATGAGATTGGCATATTAATAACTGCCAATCTTTTGTTTTGCCCCGGCCCGCGTTTGCCTACCCATTTTACCAATCTCATCATGCTCATGGAATACCGAACCCGAAGCTATAAACTGATTAAAACACGCATTTCCTTTATTATTATTTTCGTAATAACTCAGATTTGAAACAGAATTAGCCAATAATTTTTGCAATTTATATTTTCCTTTCCATAAGGATTATTTATGCTAAATTACATTGAATTTGACTCGGTAGTTCTTGAGAAGAAGATTTTTAAAAATGCACCCCCCTTTTTCTACAGTTTCGAGGTTTTCTCCGCTTTGAATAAAGATCGGTCTTTCATTTTTGCAATTTATATTAACCTTCCCATAAGAATGCTTTGTGCCAAATTTGGTTGAAATTGGCCGAGCGGTTTTAGAGAAGAAGTTCAAAATGTTAAAAGTTTACAGACGGACAGACAGACAGACGGACAGACGGACGGACGGACAGACGGACGACGGACAAAAGGTGATCAGAATAGCTCACTTGAGCTTTCAGCTCAGGTGAGCTAACAAGGTTCCCCAACTTTTCTTGAGAAACAGAACTATAGTACATGTGTATAGTAATACAATTATAATGAATCTATCAGTGTAAGCATATTTACTAATTTAGCATACACTCATACATTGTGAACACTCCACATGAAACAGAAATATACAAAATACAAACAAGCTTCTTCACATATTTCTTTCTTCGACATTAACTGGTACTTCTTGGTGACTATCTTACAGAAAAATGTAACAGAAGTCCATCTAACAGTAAACATAATTGTACATAATAATGTGCAACATGAGAATAAAAAAATGGGTAGCTTATACTCACAATTCTGGTTTCATTTTCAAAACTACATGTATATTCACTTTGTTAAAAATCAGGCTAATTACTTAAAAGTGTAAATGCATGAGTAAGAAAATGGAAAAATTTTGTTACATGTTACATTATTGAATTCATCATTATCAGTAGAATATCATGATTTCCACAAAAAGGCAGATATTTTGAAAAAATCACAGTCTATGATAAGTTACAAATTTTCCTGAATAATTATTTTTCAATAAGTGGAACATCAAGATTTGTTAAAAAGCTAGCAACTTGAAACATTTGATTCAACAGAGGTGCAAGTGAAAGTGGCATGACACCATCAAATATATGAAAACATTTAACCCTACCAATACTTCTTTCAACATGAATTCTAACTTTGGCAATTTCTTGTGTGTACAATATTTCATCTACTGAAAATTGCCCTTTGGTGTTAAATGGTGGAATATTCAATGTGCATCCTTTTTCAAGCAGTAAATCTCTAATTGTAAAACCTTTATCTGCCATAATATTGTCTCCTGGTTCTAATAAATTCAAAATCCCACTATCAATAACAATCTGTCTGTCAGACGTTTTCCCACCCCATGCATCAGACACAAATGAAATAACGCCAGCAGGTGAAATTCCTATCAAAAACTTCACTGTTGTGTGATGTTTATAGTTTGAAAAAGTTAAATTTTGATTAACTAAACTTGATGATTTTTGAATATATA
Organism: Magallana ariakensis; assembly: GCA_020458035.1. NCBI lineage: Eukaryota > Metazoa > Mollusca > Bivalvia > Ostreida > Ostreidae > Magallana > Magallana ariakensis. The sequence goes on along the minus strand of CM035814.1, from coordinate 36,410,327 downwards.
TTTCCGTACAATCGAGAATTACTCTCAAATTTGGAAACTTTTTCATGCATTCGGGCAAAGTTGATGAAATTTTTTCCCTAGAAGGAAACTTATTAAGAGCACAGAGCTCGGCATGGAGTAGACAGATCCATGTTGTAAATATGGAAGAAAACCTAGATGTAGAAATTCCAAAACGCTCAGAAATGTCGGTGGTTAACAGTCCAACCTTTAATCGCATCAAAACCGCCAACAACTGGTCGATGAGAGGGAGGGTGGTTTTATTCGGCCTCTGTCTACCCATTTCAGATGTTCCTTCACCATTCCAGTACGTCATACCCCTTGCCTTTGGAAGTAGGAAACTTCAACAAAAAATTTAATCATTATACACTGATGAACTTTTCTGTCAAATTTAAACATGTAAATCATCTCCAGCCTTGCATAAAATTAACTTTTTCCTTAACTATGTGTATATTATTTGATATTGCACATCTGTATATCAAACATAATGCTCATTTAAAAATTACTTGTACAGCCATAGGAAAACAGCAAAGCTCGGCAACCCTGTATAAAATCTTGTTGCATTATCATCATCCTTGATTTTGTTTACACCCCACTGTATTTTCTCCATCTGTTCCTTCAACAACTTGTTTTCCTCCCTTATCAACTCATTCTCTTTAAACAGAGGATCTGGGTCACACTGTGAACCTAATGCATATGCATAGAACATTTAAAATATTGTAAACAGATACAGTGAGTGTGTAATCTTTTGATGATGTTGGTAATTATATAATGCAAAATGATAAAAATTCATTTAGTCAATATATTAAAAATAATCGGTTTTGGGGAAAAAACCTTCATCAGTTGTTAGGACTCTGCCCAAGCAAACATCATCTGCCTGTAATAAATCTACATCTACATCAGATATGTCCGGTGATGCCTGCTGATCTTCTGGTACACTATAGCTGTGCATCTTGACCGAAGTCTCCAGCATGGCTCTCTCTAGATGTTCTTGTTTATGTGCTGCTTCTTCAAATGTCTAAAAAGTGTTGATTGATTCATCTAATTACATCATGTTAGACTTATTAAGTAATATTGAAAACTTTAAAATTTTATTTAATATTATTAAAATTTAATTATCAATGATAATCATTGGAGTGAGTGAATTACATGTAATATATAATCCATTTATTAAACAAATGAATTTATACAACATGTTAACAAACTTAAAGTAAAATCATTTCACATTATATATAATATAATACAGCTGTCATATGATATGTCCTTCACATCAACATTAACCAAGATATTAACCATCAAAGGTTATACATTACATCACAAGATCTTACTACATTTTCAAAATGTAACAGATCCAAATTCCCCGTGTTAGTGACCAGCACACTTCAGCCTGCGAAGATGGGGTGAATGTAGCTTATGAAACTGTATTCAAAACAAATAGCAACTGCAAGCTGAATAATTTTAACAGTTTGACAGATGCCTCATTGATAAAACTACAGTTTCAGTTAATCAACATCAATAGGTCTACCTATAGGTCAAAAGTACATGAAGTTAAGTTTTTCAATGGAAAATCTGCTAAACAAGAAAAAGACATCAAGCTAAATTAAAAATGTTTACATAATTTTATGTTAATATTACACTTAATAAAATAGCATAGTCCAATAACATCTTAGAGAAAAGATATAGTTGTACCATTTGTGTACAATAGCGTAAAAGTTTACATTCATTTATTTGAGTAAATAGTTATATATGCGACCAGCGCAAATCATGGTTTGGAGACAGAGAAATCTCGGACTAAGGTGCATAAATACAATTCAGCCTATAAATATACGACATAAATTAATTATAAAAAGTAGAAATAAGCTTACCTTCGTCAGATTTCTCCTGAAAGCCCTCGTAAATCTTTCAGTTGTTAGTTCCTCTTTACATTTATAAGAAAATAATGTTGGCCTATAGTTGAGGTCATCGCGGTCATCCGAGTGCCAGCCCGTCTCAAAATGCTCGCTACAGATCCTGCTGTAGCTGTTGGGGACCCAGCCCTGTCTGTTGATGGCATTCACCCACGCTCTTCTCTTTGATTTGTTCGTCGGAAACTTAAAAAAAGAAAGCTTACAGCCTTTGGTGGCTCTATTAGTACACCCAACCACACAACAGCTCTTCACCATGTTTATTTTGCCACCCCAAGATATTTCTGCGCATGCGTGATTTTCAGGCCCGCAGTTAAGCGAAAAGGGCTTAAATGTCATTTTGCCCTGCAAAATAGCAGTACCGCAGTTACCGTGAAGCGGTGTATCGAATAACCGAAATCCGCGGTAATCACCGAAATCCTACCAAAATCTAGCAAAATCTAACAAATATGGGCATTTACTTTAGATTATTTTTCATATTTAGAAAAAACACACTATTGTTCTTAATTTGCATTGATTTGAAAACTTTTTATGTAGTCCTTCCCACAAATATTCATGATTTCTGATCTAAGCGGAGAAAATAGGCGGCCATCACTAGGATCGAAAATATAGCGACTACCGCGCCCGATCGTTTTTTTTTTTCAACGTATCGGCGGTTTTATAAAAAAAAGTTGTTAAATTCTTAAAGTAAATAATAAAATATTCTTTAACATAATGTAAATCTTTTACAATTTTATATTCTTATCAATTTAACATCTTCTATAAGCTCTATATTGCTATATTGACTCTAATTTAATGTGTCATTTTAAGTTATATGAGCAGATTTTTTAATCTTGCCAAATAATAAATGTAGCCTTGCTTCAATCGGGGCATCTAAATATCTTTTTCTATAAAATTATGACAGACAAAAGTGTATAAATTATTTTATTTTTGTGTCATTTAAGTAGAACTTTCCAATTTCAAAGTAAAAAAATTCTACATAAAAATTGCAGCTTATGTTGCTTAAAGACAATTTTAAGACAATCAGACATTTTTTTTAAAAGCCTGAATTGAAATTGTGTTTATATATAATTAATTCAAAGTTTATTTGGTGTTTTTTATAATTAAAACTACAGTGTATTTGAAGGATGTGGATCTTCTTTATTGCTATAGTAAGTGAATTTTATTCTGTGTGAAGAACTCAATATTCATGTTCACAACATGATAGATTCCGTGATCTACAAACTTCATCAAATACAAGCGATGATTGATCTCCGATGTGAAGGGGCTAATATTCATGTCATTAAATCTCACCGATTATCTGTGAAAAATTAAATGCAATGAATTCTGATACCATGAATTTTGAAGCAATGAAGTAATATAAAAAAAAGTTTACATTCATTCTATTCGGTGTTCTGAAGTTTTAAAATTAAAAACTACTACATTCGAGCCTGTTCCAGAAGCTTCGATAGAATGCATTCATTCGGACTTGCTTTCGTGTGTTTTGATAATGAAGAGGACCGAGTAGTTACGATTGTCAATTAATCGGTAAACTGGTTCGCTATAAAAATGTACTAGTTTATGACCTGTGCGAGGCACTGGTGTGGAAAAAGTCGATAATAAAATTACTTACATAGTTAGTGGCGGGAATGAATACATTTTGTACAACAGCTGATACATCATATTATATGAGTTAACAGATAAAAACTTTGTCGGGTAGACCAATACATATTATGAGACGTAAACACTGTAAGGTATGTATATTTCACTACGATTTTTAAAGTTGTTTTCGAGTTTTAAAAACTTTTCTTGAATGTAAGAAGCCATTTCGGTATTTATTTAACAATCATTTGATTGTTAATTTCAAGAGGGTGCTTTTGAATTTGGATATTTTTCTGATATCTGATATTAAGAATTATTTATAATTAAATGTTACTTAGGAAGCACAGATATCAGAATTGGGGTGGCCTGGTCATTTCTAAGACGTAGTTTCTTGGGTGCTCTCTCAGACGTCCGCGTCGTGCAGTATATAAATAAACTGCGTTTTACGATGCCATTTGCATTTTGATTGATGAGTTAGCTGGAGCAAGATGGAGTATTTAGTCTTTTTTTTTGCATTTGATGACTTTTCATGTGAAATTTTCGTATTTTGTGCGATTGTGGTTATTAACGAGTGATTTTACATTTGTCGTTGATTGTGTTTAAATTTCTACAAACGGTGTTGTTTGCAAAGATAAATCATTGTCGGTATTGACTGATTCTTTTTGGAAAGATTTTATGTTTTCAAAATGGCAGAAGGTGGTGAACAGGGAAATCTTGGAATCAAAGTTCGTAAGTTAACATAAATATTTTCTTTTAGATAGTTTTTGTCATATACTATATCATGAGGTCATTGCAAGGATCTATACACCAAGGGTTTCCGTTTTTTGATTTGGCATATGCAGGTAGACAGTGCACAGTAATAGCTTGTGTTGCATTGTGTTTTTTGTCCTATTACTCTGATAGATCATGGAGATCATCAGATGTTGATTGTATTGTCAGAGAAGGGCATTTCAGATATGTAGAAACTGTCCAAAATTTGCAGATTGCAGCAAGAAATTTACAACATAATGAAATACCTCGGTATTTCCATAATTTTTTTCATTCTGGGGATGATTATGAAGTGACAGTAAATGAAAGATCAAGGTATGGCATTGTAGGACAGGAAGGTGATGATTTTTCTGGTTCTGTCAGTCTATCCCAAGGCATTCAGGAATTATTTTCAACAAGAAGCATGAGTATGCTTGCAACATTTTCAGAATATACTGTAGCAATATCTTTTAGTGCTGAGAGAAATGAGTTTACAGTGTTTGATTCTCATAGTTGCAACCAGAATGGATCTAGAGTAGGAAATGGAACTGCTGTGATGCTTAGTTTCACTGGTTTTTCATCGTTACTAGCTTATTTGACAAGGCAGTATCAAGGTGTAACATTTGAGTTGTCAATAGTTCAATTTACACGGGTAGGAGACAATGAGATAGGCAGTTTAACTTACAGCAATGAAACATTTCATGATATGGAAACTCAAACACTGTTTGAAAATCAGGAAAGCACCAATAATGAAAATATGGAAGGTGCTAACAATAGGGAAACTTTCAATGAAAGTATTTCTAGTAATGATAAATTTGCTTATAAAAGGTCATATGAGACACATCAAGACAATCAACATGAATTACTTGGAACAAGTTGTTGGTTATAGTGACTCTTACTATGTCATGCTTGATCATGACTATTACAACGTCTCAAGACAATACAGGCGTAACCGAAATCAAAGTGAAATATTGCATGAATGTAATCATACTTATTCTTTGAATCAACAGTATTTCAATGTAAATATTTCAAGAAGTAATATTATCAATGTGCATATGCCAGATACACCATTAAACAATTTAGTTGAAAGTATACAACATATTCCATATGTTGATTTAAACAATGAAGCATCTAGTACAAATAGGTCATGTCCATGCAAGAGAAAACAGAGTTATGTAAATCACTTAATGATGAAACCAGAATTTGTCTGTGTAGTATGTAAAAGAATACTTTTTAAAAATCAAGTTCTTTTTAGTAAAGATGCTTTTGAAAAATTTGATATGTCTGAGGGATGTACATTATGCAAATTTTGTAATTCATGGTTGAAGAAAGGACAACTTTGTCCACTTAATTACACATTGAATAATCTAGAATGTGGTGATGTCCCACAAGAACTTAAAGGATTAAGTCTTTCTGAGAAAAGATGCATTTCGAAACTGAACACATTTTTTTCACTTGTTTTGTTGCCTGCTTTTCCAGTTAGTCAATTTGGTATGAAAGGGCTAGTTATACATTTACCTTTGAATATGTCTGATGTCTTGCAAGGTTTAAAATCATGCATGAATGAGAAAAATTTGGCATTTATATTCCCTTCAAGTAATTCAAAAATTCCAAAATCTGTAAATGTTTCAAAGGTTGAAAAGGCTATGAGGTGGCTGAAAACGCACAATCCATTGTATAATGATATAAATATAGAGGACGTTATTAGTTCATTGACATTCTGTGAGAAAGATGTTGCATATAATATAACAAACATTACAGAAATGGGGACAATCGAGGAAAATTATAATATTCCTGATGTAAATTTGTCAGATTTATTGAAAACCGGTTGCAATTCTTATCAGTTACAAATATGTCCATTATTGCAAGATATTTTTAAGTTGCAAACAGGAGAGGAAATGGCATTTCCTACTTTGTTTCCATATAGAAAATGTGGATACAATCATGATAGACCAAAGAAACTGACTTTATTACAGTATTACAAGTCAAGGTTATACAATGAAGATGACCGTTGGAGAACAAACATATCATATCTATTAAGTTCTGTGAATACATTTGAAAAGAATAGGTTGTTTGAAGTTGTGTCTGTGTATATGAGGGTACGAAAACAAACAGTTGGACATCATTTGTTGCAGCTGAGTGACTTGCATTCTTTAAGCAACAATCCAGATCTTATCAATAACTCTTTCATGTTTATGAAAACCATTAGAGGAACTGTTGCTTATTGGAAAGATGTTTTGTTCAATCTATTAGCAATGATTAGAAATATTGGCTGTCCTACACTATTTATGACACTTTCTGCTAATGATTACCATTGGCCAGAATTAGCAAATTCTTTAAATGTTCCAATTGAAGAACTACCATTTGCTGTACAAAAAAATCCACTATTTACTGCTATTCATTTTGAAAGAAGATGGAGAGCATTACTACGCCATGTGATAAATAATTCAACTAATCCATTAGGCAAAGTACAAGATTATTTTGCACGTATTGAATTTCAAGCTAGAGGAAGTCCTCATTAAGGTTTTCCGCTCTCAGCGGAAAACCTTACTATTATTCTGAAAAATTTTCAAATTTCTTATTATTTTTTTTTTTCTTCTAGACGCCAACTTTGATCCTTAATATTTCGCTCGTTAGTTCACCGATTGTTTTGAAATTTTCAGGACTGATAACATGCCGCGTGATGTTGTCGTTGCATATTTTAGTTGAGGAAAATTCCTATCCGGTTTTGAGTTATTCCCCTTTTAGTAAAATTTAACGACTTCTTTTGTCCAGGGGGTTTAGCTTTAACGATGACTGGCAGAGTCTCAAAGATGGGCTGGTTTGGAAGCTAATACATTGAATTTGTGCGAGATATATTTTATTTATTATTTAAATGCAAATAAAAGGGGTGGTATAGATGTTGAAACAAAGGTAAGAAAAAAAATCAAAAAAATTCGCGTATTTTCCGTGTTAGTTTTCTACCTGATAAAAATTTGTTATAACATGTATTTTAAAAGTTCTTGGTCTTACCCAGACCTTTCATTCGGTATACCAAAAAAGGGGCTGGCCCTTATAATTAGGGAGTTAGAGGCGTCCAAAGTTTCTTGTCAATAACTTAAAATGGAATAAATATTTCTAATGCATTATTGAAGCAAAGTTGTAAAGAAATTAATTTTGAATCCTTCTATAGTATTCAATTTAATGTTTTCGTAATTTATAGTCAGTATTTGCAGAAACAATTGTTGTCAGTTCGGTCCATTTTTGTGGGGGTGCGCACGTTTATGAGGTTATGAAAGGGCTTCTTGTAATGCACTAACTGATACATGTAGCGCGCAAAAATAATTCCACATAAAATTCCCAAATGTTTTTATACAAATGTACATTTTCATTTCATATAGATAACCTCTTTGACCTTATTTTTGTTGTTTGTTTCATAACTGTGCCCCTGTCTATATTTAGATGCATTACGAGACTCAGGTAACCGATCGATAGGAGAGTCGCTAGCTGTATTCAGGCCGTCGCCTAGACGACAGTGCATGTGCTTGTAGAGCTGGACGTACACGATTAACACCCCACTGTGTTACTGTAACAGAGACATTTTGAACTGTTTCAGTACTGGGAGATGTGTTAATAAAATGGTTCCAATGCATGGTAATTAAACTCAACTTTTCTACAATACGTATACACCGCCGTCATATAAAGCACAATGTGTATTACTGACATGACAATTTAAACGAACGCGGGATTGCTCCCGATAGAACAATTCTTTTAAAGCAAAAAAAAAAAATACTGATTTGCAATGGATATAATATAATTATCATCGTGGAGATGATTTTAAAAAGTGAACTTAATATTCGTATACGATAATATTTGAATCCAAAGCCGCTAGTTTTAAGTTACGGTTATTAGGGATATTAATTATGACTTGCCCTGCGTTTCAGGTTTTTTACTTGCAAAGCATCTACAAACGAAAATACCAAACAACCTTCAGCAGCAACTTATAAATTATTTATTCCATACACAATTCTAAAGAGGTAATTAAATAAATTTTATAAATGCTTTATACTTGTATTCGCTATCTTCCATGGAAAAAAGTGGCATGGAAAAAATGTTGTTCATTGTTCATCAAATACGCTGTAGCCTTAGCAATAGAAAATAATTAACAAACTGTATATTGATAGATTGACATATCAACAAACATTCAGACCCGCATTGTGTTTTCTTACAAGTTCTATAAAACGTAGACTCAATGACTGAATTCTTTACCGTTTTCCGTCTGGGTTATTTTGAATCACGTGTGTACGTTATGTGTAGCCATATAGATGAACACTTTAAGTGTTTAAATTTTAAAAGAAATTGTGTACATGCAGAGCATTGCAATGCTAGGACAATAAAATTCCAACAATGTATATGATGAGGCCGGTCAGACTGATACTGGTTCTGCTTGTTCTACAAATAGCGAATGTAAGACGAAGTATTTGGGTGTTATATTTTAAACAAATGTAAGTATTGCTTTCTTAAAAGCTTGCATTACTCAACAAAGTATTTTATTGGGATCATTCTTAGTTACCTTAGCTGCATATATGTACCGCTCTGTCTGTATCCCGGAAAAATTGACTACCATCCGAAATTTTTCATACAAGGTCTACAGACTTGCAGCTAACATTACCTTTAAAAATACATTTTAGAATTTGCCGTTGTTTATAAATTCATTAAAAAGACGCGCAGAATCAAGTGGTTATATGGCGTTTGATATGGGATTTATGACGTCTATTTATATTGTTTTCATTAAAATTATTTCATTATTTCCAGCTTGTGGGTGGAATGAAATCAGTTTCACATGTTATATGACATAAAGATGTCCTCTCCCCACTTTTTCTCGAAGCAACTATTTTTATAAAATTTACATTAAAAAATTGAATTATCATGGAGTTGCCCCCCCCCCAACCCCATTTTGGTAGCATGTAAAAAAAATGGTATGAAAATCATGAAATTATGAGTGAATTTTTGAAAATTTTGGAAAATTCAATTTTTTTTCTTTTTTTGCTTGTCAAGATTTGTTGGATGAGTTTGCCCCCCCCCCCCACTTTCAAAAACGATGCTACGTGCTTGGAAATTACTCATTTCTTTATTCCCCTCTTTAATAATCAAAACAAACTAACAAACATAACCGATCCAGATAAATATTATTACATGTATCAAAAATAAACTTAAACAACCAACTACACATTCATCCTTTACCCACAATATTGCCTTTTCGATATTTGTCATCGTTGTAGACCCGTGTAACAATCTGTTATGTAGGTGCTTGCACGAAAACGAACCCCTTGCTGATCTACATTTTCATTAACGCATACAAAGAAAAAATATATATTTTGATTTATTTTTGAATTTCTTTTGATGTAAAAAAAAAAGAGAAGGAATTGGTTCTCAGTCTCTCTTTATGCCTGTTTGTTAGCGGTTAATCCAAGTTCATTTTGAATATCCTTTTGTAATTTAAAAAATGCGATGTAAATTTTTTTCATGCAATATTTCGGATAAAGCAATGAAGAGTTGTTTCTTGAAATTTTATTAGACCATAAAATTGTAAAATGCTAACATTGAAAATTGTGCCCGATTTCTTTCTTTTTTTTAAGGTAAAACTTTATTGATTCTTTGAGACAAACAAATTGACATAATCAATAAGAGTTTGAAAATCTTTAACTGCAGGTCTGTAGCTTTTAGTCAGAAAAAGAATCGGATGGACGACCTAGGACACAGATCGTCCATCCGAATTTCTTGAAAATTGCCATTATTTTCGTACGCGGACGCAATACTCACCGAGACTAAATGGTTCGTATCTTAAGTTTTAAGTTTTAACTGCTTTGAAAGGTAATATTGGTTTTCTGATAATTATGAACATGAATAATTAAATAAAAATGGTTAAAATAACAGTAAAATTACCGGCATCGGTCTTCTCCGTGCGCGGATCTAGAAGGGGAAGGGTTCCAGACCCCCCCCCCCCCCAGCGAAATTTCTTTCAATTACGTGTACATTATAAACTTACCAAATATGCCTCGGACATCCCTTGGCAAACTCAAATAACCGTCTGACTTTTCAACCCCCACCCCGGAAAAATTTTCTGATCCGCGCATGTTCCCCCTCCTCGAAATACAAAATTATTCTTCAAAACCCCTTGTAAAATTTCCAGGATCTCCGCATATATACTGATAGATTCATTGGCGCTTGCGTTCGATAAAAATGCGTGTAAAACGTTTGCCAGTGGTCTTTTTACCATCGTACCGGGCATAACCACAGTCCTACTCTGTGAATAAAATGCGGCGAATCAAACTAGAGACAACGTGTTAAGATCTGTATTTGCTTATAAACATGTAGTATCATCGTGCAAAATGCACTGTTCAATTATAATTTTTTTTTTTACTTTACTTGTAAAATTCAACATCTGTTTCGTAATTTTTTCTCACAGTTTATTTCTTACATAGTTACTTTTGTTTATTTAGTGATTGACACTTATTAGACTTTATAGAGACAGAGTGTCATGTCTCAAGGACTGTTAATCTCTTAAAACAACATTGTGCAATTATCAGATTTTCATTTCTTGGACATCAAAGACTCATTGAGTTTATTTAATTATTTTATATCTGTGAACCTTTCACTCAGCTTACTTATATCATTACCTGTTAATTGCAATTTATTCTCATTGTTAAAATTCTTATAAATAGTTATGTACAATTGTCAATGCGCAGTCTGGAATACGGCGGCCAGCCCCGCCACGTCCGACTCTCCCAGAGTCTTGAGTCCAGAGGCCACTTCTGGCCATATCCGACTTGTTTGTAACATGTCTGTCTGTTAAATTGTTATAATGTTGCCATCGTTGAGTCTCGTCCAATAATGTGGAATCCTGCATCAATTGCCTGTTTATTTCTCTGGAACTGTATACTGGTGGACCTTCGGGAATACGGCAAACCCACCCTTCGTTTTAGCTTACGGCCCACAGCGCGCCCCAACCTTTTACCTTATACACTTTACGCCAACATTCCCTCACCCGGTTCGTTCTGCACACGACCGATGCAGATCCAGACGAATTCTCTATCACCGTAAAATCTACACGGTCACAGAAATGTAATACTTTGTTTTTCAGTGTTAACACATCTAATATTGTACGATGGTCAGCTATCAATTTTTTGTAATGCGTCACAAGTATGACGCAGCTACGAGGGAAAACCTAATCGTTGCTTGCAACGAGCTCGTCTCTAGTTTACATATATTTTTCTGGATAGAAAATATTCCTTCTGTATTTGACCCTTCCTCACATTCTGCGTTACTTAGTTACATTGACAAAGTTATTCATACAACTATTCCTACAGATGAAAATAATCCTGTTACAAATTTTGTTAAAAGATACCAGATTCATAATCATAGACAATCTTGTAGAAGAGGAATTAAATTCATGTAGATTTTCATTTCCATATGATGTCTGTGAAGAAACAAGATTTATTCCTGGTATTGATATTATTGGAAGCAAGAAGTTTTATGAAACAAAGAGAGGTCCAAATGATGCAATGGTAAATGCATACAATCCAACAGTTTTACTTCACTGGCAAGCTAACATGGATATTCAACTGGTAAATGGGCCTATAGGTGTTGCATACTATGTATGTAGTTATATTTGCAAATCAGAACCTAATACATTAAAACATGCTTTAGGAGAAACACTAAAAAACATTGAACAGTCGGTAAATTCATCTTCATTGCAATCAAAATTATGTAAAATAGGCTTTTGTGTTTTAAAACACAGAACTCTCAGTGCTCAGGAAGCAGCCTACAGAATTGGTCATTTACAGCTTACATGGTTTTCTAGGGATGTTATTAAAGTTGCCTGTTATAGTCCAGAAAATCAATTCAAAAAATTAAAACCTCAGAGTATATTAAACCAACTGTCTATGAATTCATCAGATATTTTTGAAAACAATATATATGATTACTATTATGCCAGGCCACAGCAATTTGAAACAATGTCTTTGTTTACCTTTTGTAGGGAATTTAGAGTTGTCAGAAAGTTAGCTAAAACTATTGAAAGTTACAGATTATCATTGACTGGCAATGTATATATACAAAAGCGCAATCGTCCTGCTGTTGTAAGAACTTGCAAGCCTCGTCGTAATAGTGATGAGTATTACATGAGTTATTTACTTTTATTCTTGCCTCATAGACATGCAGAACAGTTGATCAGCCCATATGATACTATTCGTGATGCTTTTACTAACAAATACATGATGTTTGATAAGAAAGCAATTCAAATAGGATTTCAGATGCCAGAGTTGGAGTCAATCGTACAGTCTATTGAATTGTCAAACATTGAAATTGATACATTTGCTCCAAATACTCATGAAGTTGATTGTGATCCAGTCTGTTTGGATGAAAATTTTAATACAAATGTCACTGATGGCACTACTGTCAATGAAAATGAATTTACAATTATGTCTAACAGAAATGAAATTGAAAATCTGGATTATAGTACTGATTTAGAATGGCATAGATTAACAACATGCATCAATGGAACAAATTCAATAAAAGAAAAAATTATGCATTTAACAAATGATCAAAAACAAGTTTTTGCATTTATTAGAAAGGCAATGTGCAAAAAAGAGAAATTTCACATTTTTGTAACAGGAGGAGCTGGAGTAGGAAAAAGTTACTTGATCGAAGTTTTGATACAGTATTTTAGGTTATGTACTGCTTCATTTTCTGGTCACAATCCAGTTCTTGTTCTTGCTCCTACAGGGGTAGCCGCTCATAATATTAAAGGTCAAACTATTCACTCAGCATTGAAGTTACCTGTTCAGCATGGATACAGTTTCAATGACACACAGCTTTCTGCTTCTGTGTTGAAAAAATTGTGAATTGATTTGAAAAATAAACACACAGTTATTATTGATGAGATCAGCATGGTCAGTTCTAATATGTTAGAACTTATTCATAATCGTTTACAAACAATTCATTGCTGCGAAGAACCATTTGGAGGAATCAATATGATAGTAGTTGGGGATTTTTTCCAACTGCGACCAGTACGAGGAGACTTTGCATTTAAACATGAACTGCTGTGGCATTTGTTTACACCTTTTTTTCTTAAGCAAAATATGAGACAATGTGGCGATATAGAGTATGCAAAGTTATTGAATCGCATACGTATTGGTCAGCTTACATTTAATGATGTTGAGACTTTAAAAAGTAGAATTATTACACAGAACAACTTAAATTCAAATCTTTTGTACATATATGCTACTAGAAAACAAGTTGAAAATCATAATTCCTTGATTCAAAACACATTAAATAGTCGCCATTATACAATTAGGGCAAGGCATTACTTTTCAGAACAAGATATGCATGCAAACGAACAAGTTTCTGAAGAGTTCATTCCTGAAGATGATAGAGATGCAGGAGGCTTACCTTCATCATTAACTATTTCTGTAGGATCTAGAGTTATGCTACTACGCAATTTGTGTCTACAATATGGGTTAATTAATGGTGCTTGTGGTGTAGTTACACATATCCAACCTTCTCAAAATGAAAGCATACTTCAAAGTGTTAGTGTTAAATTCAATAATTCTGAATTGATTCCTTCACATGTGTGCAGCATCAATGGTTCAGTTCAGATATCCAGCATGTACAAACAAGAATTTCTAAGTGGAGGACGTTTTATTATAAGAGAAATTTTCCCAATTAGTCCATGTTGGGCAGCTACTGTGCATAAAGTACAAGGATTATCTTTAGATGAAGCTGCACTGTCATTGAACAATACATTATTTCAACATGGTCAGGCATATGTTGCTTTAAGCAGAGTACGCACATTACAAAGTGTTCAATTACTGAGCCTTGCAGTCAGCAAAATAACGGCCAATAAAACTGTCATTGAGGAATATCTTCGTTTACACAACAGAAAAGATGATTTAAATTAATATTATTTACTTTGACTTTATGTTGAACACAATGTGTAAAAAAAAAGTGCATTTAACAAGTTAAATATGATAGTTTTCAGTAACCACATTTGACAGACTAGACTAAGTGTATATAGTACATTTGTATTCTGTAGTTAGTGTCTGTGAATATTTAATTGTATGACAGTTAAAAATACTTGGTAAGTAAATATTCTTTAATATATTCAATGATTCTTTGCTTATACATGTATTAAAAAAAAACCAAGCAATGAAACATTCGATGTTTTATATATTTCGATCATTTTATTATATTTTGAAGCTAAAACACTGAAAGGTGTGAAAGACATGGAAGGAGAACAGACTATGAAAATCTTCCTATTAACGGTTAAAGTTCTTGAAATAATGCCACCAACTACCTATACATCAAAGAAAGGAGTATCGCAAATGCTAACGGGGATTGTTGCAGATACAGAAGCATATGCAGAAATTCATGTTTACGATGTTGCAAAATTTCCCCTCTTCAGAGTTGATGAAGCACTGATAATATCAGATTTCATAAAAAAAGCTGACGGGTAAGCAGACATTTATCTTTTTTACCACCAAATATTAATACAAATCAATATTTAGTTCTCCAATAACTCATTAAATGAAATACTGATCAAAAGAAGTTCTATCTTACATTTCTTATAAACTGCTCGTTTTTCTTGTAGAAGCCTGGTAATCACACAGATCTCAAATGTTTTCACAACTAACAATGCCAGCATTGTTAATATTCCACTTGAAGTAAAGGAGGCTGCCTCCAAAAAATCTGATTGTGTATCTGTTTTGACCGCAGCAACTTCACCACTAAGATCAACTGTGTCCGTTAAAGGCAAAGTCATATTTGTAAGTACTCTTAGTAAATACTATGGTGGCATATCTCTGCCCCTTGTGTGCAAGTTATTTTTCTATCAAATATGTCGACATGCAAGATAAATATGTTGACATGCAAGATAGTTATGTCAACATGCAACATAACTATGTTGACATGCAAGAAAATTCCAATTAAATAAGAATTATAAAAAATCTCAAATATCGCCCACATGTGACATCCAAGATGCTAGATGCTACTTATTTATGTCGACATGCAACTTATTTATGTCGACATGCAACTTCTTTATGTTAACATGCAACTTATTTATGTCGACATGCAACTTAGTTATGTCGACATGCAACTTAGTTATGTTAACATGCAAGATAAATATGTTGACATGCAACATATTTATGTCAACATGCAACTTAGTTATGTTCACATGCAACTTATAAGTTGCATGTCAACATATTTATCTCGCATGTGAACATAACTAAGTTGCATGTCAACATATTTATCTCGCATGTCAACATAACTAAGTTGCATATTGACATAAATAAGTAGCATGTGAACATAACTAAGTTGCATGTTGACATAAATAAGTTGCATGTCGACATAAATAAGTAGCATCAAGCATCTTGGCTGTCACATGTGAGCGATATTTGAGATTTTTTGAGATAATTTATAAATCGTATTTGATTGCAATTTTCTTGCATGTCAACATAGTTATGTTGCATGTCGACATAACTATATTGCATGTCAACATATTTATCTTGCATGTCGACATATTTGATAGAAAAATAACTTGCACACATGGGGCAGAGATATGCCACCATAAAATACCAATATTGTGTCATACTTCTAATAACTTAACATTTATCAATAAAAGCATGATATTAAGTAGAACTATATTTTTCCAAGATGTTTGAATATTAATGATTTACTGTTTATTAAAGTGTTATTTATTTAGGCAGGGAAATCAACTACAAAGCGCCTAAGACTATCTGGAGAAGAAGTGGCATTCAAAAGGCTAAAAGTTAAAGATTCAACAGGAGTCGTAAATATTGCTCTCTGGAGAGACTTTGCGGAAAGCCCTATTGAAAAGGGCAGTTTCGTTACTCTTCATAACTTCCAGACCACACAAACTTACGACATGAATACCAAGTCGCAAAAACCTGTCCTTTCCAATAGATCTTCGAAGTCTGCTGTTGAGGTAAAGTTAAAAAGAATGTAACCTGGTATTGCAGTTTTTCCCAATATAATTATTTACAACACTATTTTAATTGGCAATTAAAAAATAATTTTTACAGTAGAACAATTTCATTGTATCTGATATACATGCAAATTAAAAACAATTCATTTTGTCCATATAACTTTAAAATAGAGATTATCCTTTAACTTCAGTTCATTCCTTCCTTTGATGACATTTCTGATGACAGCAATGACAGTGAAATGGATGAAGACTCTTCGCTGGTTGGGGAAATTTTAGGCATAGAGAGCCTTTACACATACCGGTAAGATATTATACCTTTACAAAAAAGTTACATAATATAACCTCTATAAGACTAAAAGAATAATTATATACAATATAATATTAATATCATGATTGTTAATATTAACTGTTATATGCAACAAATAGCAAGGAGTTCAATGCAATTTTTCAGTATGACAATCTGTTACCCCTGGGGTTTTTTCCCCATCAGTGTCTTATAATGATGCATGGGATTTTGAAAAAAAATTTGAAGGTATTATGAACATAATTTGTAAATGTACAAATTACCAGGACATTCCAATATTTTCTAGAATATTTTCAACCTTTTTACCTTATATTTTCACAACATTTTAAATATAATAAAGAGCTGTTCATCAGAGCTGATCCTTTTTAACCTGTGATCAACATTTCCTTAAACCCTTTGGCTATTTAGGACACAATGTGAAAATGTGCATCAATCATAACAAGAAATTTTGTTTCTAACTTTCTGTTATGCAAATTAATCATTCTTGAAAATGTTAAGGAAAAAAGTATTACTCACGAGTTCATATTTTTCAAGCATTATTAAATAATGATTACTGAAAGAGTTATGGTCATTTATTATATTACATATTAATGATTTTGTTATGTAACCTGCAATTTAGTATGTCTATCATAGTCCTGGAATATGGGGTATGTAAGCTTAATTGCTTTCTTTAAATATACAAACCATATGTACACACATAGATATCAATAATTTCAGGTGCTGCCTGATTGACAAGTGCTGTAAGAAGAAAGTTACAATGGAATTCAGGTGCCCCACATGTGGAATACAATATACCGTACAATCAGCAGGACATGCTGCCATTTTGAAATTGCTCATTAAAGGAAGTGAAATGACAGTATTTACAACTTTCACCGAATGTATCAATCAGTTGCTCAGTTCCATGAACATAGCCATGGACCTTTCAAACAAAGAAGAAACACTAAAATCTTTGAAGGCATCACTTCCAATCAAGGTATCTTATTCCTTCACAGGAACAAAAGTGACAAAACTAAAGAAATTGTGAAAACTTTGAACATCAGCCTGTTTGTGTAACATTTTCCTTTAAAGCTCCTTTATCTGTTCTCCTTCATGTGTACATAAAAACAAACCAAATTTTTCTGTTTTAGAAAACTCATGTACATCATGTACATTATGTAGTATGAGTTTTGACAGATATACTTGTAGTATAAGTTTTCACAGACATAACATGTCCAATTTAAAAACAAAAAACAAAACAATATCAATTTTTACTTTTGCTTAAATTTAAAAGAATAAAAAGGATCTTTTTTACATACCATACATATGAATTATCATTTTCATCTGTTAATTTTTTAAAAGACTTTTTCCTGTTAATGCATCTTAATTTTTTGATTTTCAGAAATTATATCTTTATTGATCAATAATATTGTGTATCAAATGTCTGTCCACATTACTACTCAAATTGCTGTCTTCCATACTTTTTTACTTTTTGCATTTATGTCTTTTAAATACTCATGTTTAGTTATGCCATTTTTTAAATTGTTATTCTTTGTTATTTTCATTATTAACATCATTCTTTGTTATAAGGTGCTCATGTATTATCAATGATCGAAAAACTGTGCTCATGTTATATCACTGATCCTATCTGTTCATTTTCAAAACAAATTTGTGAACTATGTTAAACTAAATTATTATACAACTGTATTATTATACAGTAAACAGTTCTTGTGCAAAACTATACAAAAATGCAGTTTCATACAATATACTGCTCATTTTCCTTGTTTTGAAACTTTTTCCTGGTTGACTTTAACGTACTACATTGTATAACCACACAAAACAGTTGTATTATTCAAATTTTTGATGTAATAATGACATTTTGATAATGTAAATATTTTGGTTTTTTTATAGGAATTTAGGTTTTTACATTTTTAAAAAGGTTTATCTATTATTTTTAAAATATTAGCTTAGTTATAGTGCTATCTTTTCACTGACATTTTAAGCTTGCTGTTTCAAGTTATATAAAACGTTGTAAATATTCTTGATGCACTTTTACCAATAATTATTTTAAGGCAAAAGTGATAATTCCACTCGAATAATTGCCCAACTGTTGTCTAATTTTCATAGTTTGATTAAGTCAACACAAAATAATTTTCTCATTTATGTGTTTAAACAAGATCTACATTTCTAAATTGTAAATATTTTGATTGAAAAAAAAAACTTGCATTTATTTGTTATGATTTTTTGTTTTTTGCCTTACTTCCTTTTTAGTTTATTTCAGGACTCTGTTTTTACTTACTTTTTTACTTGATGTTCAATGTTTTATTTTTACTTTTTGATAATGTAAATATTTTAATATTTAGAAATTAAGGTTTCATATCTTTTTAAAATGGTTTATCTTATTTTTTAAAAACATTTGGTTAGTTAAAGTGCTATCTTTTTACTGACATTCTAAGCTTGCTGTTTGAAGTTGAAAAAACATTGTAAATACAATGTATTCCTCATGCATTTTTACCAAAAGTTAGTTTAATAAGGCAAAAGTGATAATTCCACACCAATAATTGTCCAACTGTTGTCCAAATAGCATAGTATGTTTATGTCAACACTGAACAACTGTCTCATTTATCTGTTCAAACAAAATCCTCATTTTCACATTGTAAATATTTTGATTGAAAAAATATTGTATTCATTTGTTACATTGTTTGGTTACCTAACCTTTTTTTAGTTTATTATAGCACTTTGTTTTTACTTACCTCTTTTACTTGATGTTTATTAATAATCTTTTATGTTTAAACATTCCTCTTTAAAACCATTTATACAAAAACTTTAATGATTGAAAAACACAACACAGTATTTATGAACTACACAGTATTAATGAACAAACTATTATTTAACTGTACATCATATTATACTTAACACATTTTTATAACTTGTGTGCTATTGTTTTATGAACTAGTTATTATCATAAAAAACAAATATTTTTACAATGAACAATTAAATTAAAAATGACAATATTTTTTTAACACCTACACAGTATAATGTCAACCTCCTTAAATATGTGTGGTAATTAGAGGTTGTTTTCAATTTTTTGATTGTTTTCTAAAAAAAATAAAATTATTTGCACCTTATGTTTTCCTTGTACAACAGATATTTCATTTTTTCCTTTTGTTAAAACTGAATGCATTCCAAATAAAATCATGAACTTGAAAAATATCCTTTTCGTTTGCATATAATTACTTATCTCTTAGGCCACATGAACATAATTTCTTGTATGTCAAACATCCAATGAAAAGTACGAGCAAACAAGCAATTTATTATTAACATTTATTTTTTGTATCCAAAGTTTTAAGGCGGTACATAAATGAATTTTCAACTTGTTCCTGATTTATAAATTTAAACTATTTAAAATATGAAAAATGGAACAGTAAACAGTGGGAAATTACCAGGATGCCAGAATTTTATTATTATTTGTGTAGTTTTATTTAAATACGAGTGCGCAGGGTCCAACAAACAAGAAATTATATTGGTGTGGCCTTGCATTCAAAAAATATATATACATTTATAAACTGTTATTAAATGATGATTGTATTATAAGCATGTAAAGCTTCATTAGTTTCTTTATTTTTAAAATTTGTTAATTACACGTACCTGCTTATATTTGCCGTCATCATAATATTTCTATGACTTGACACATAAATAATTGCTTTTCATTCAAGTTAAATGTATTTTCTAAATATGCCAACAGGTTGCCTTCAATAATCATTGAGGTAACTGTATTGCAACTTCATTTCTGAATAAATATCCACAAACAGTTTCAGTTTTAAAATCGTACTTTGTGTTGAATTATATTCATCACAATGCTTTAGCAAATTAGTATTTCCGTTTATATGTTCTAGTCGTTCTAAACTATAAAATTGTAGCCTCAGTCGTGAACACCATTCTACATATTATTTCTTTGACCTTTAAACTGTCATAATTTGTCCTACTCATACTGAATTTGGTCACTGTAATAAAATACTTCACGCGTGGATCCAGAAAATTTTTAGGGGGGGGGGGGTCTGAAGGATAATTGTGTTTGCCAATATATATATAAATAAATAGGGGGAAGTGGTCCAAGGCACATTTGCAATAATTTTACTATGTAAATTTAATACGTTTTCATTTTTAAGGGGGGGGTCAGAACCCCCCCCCCCCCGACCCCTGCTCTAGATCCGCGCATATGCTTCGTTTTATGATATATGCGGGAGCATGATATTGGAAAAATACGCAACTAGCAATATTTATACAATTATTTTTTGGGTTTTTTAAATTCTATCAATACGATGATTTAGCTACTTGAGAAATACAATCTTCATTGAGCCGAACAAAATATTATACTTACATGTAAAACATGCGCGGATCCAGAATTTTTTTTCAGGGGGGAGGGGTCCGAAGGGTAATTGTGTTTTCCAGGGGGGGGGGGGGGGGGGGTCCGAGGCATATTTGCGATAATTTTACTTTGTAGATTTAATAAATTTTCATTTTCCAGGGGGGGTCGGGACCCCCCCCCCCCTGACCCCCCCTCTAGATCCGCGCATGTAAAAGACAGCTTACCGTAATCATCATATTGACCGATAGCAGAGCAATATATTTAACGACGAATTGATACAGATAAAAAACTTTAAAAAACATAAACACTTCAAAACGTGTTATATATCCACAATGGAATATGTATTCTAAGTCTAGTGTCAAAACTTTGTTTAAAATTTCCTAATTTTATTTTATATTATACCATCCAATTCTAACCTAGCAGCACACTAAACAAATGTAGTAGTTGGGGCTATATGGACCGTGGATATCGGCCTGGATAGCTCAGTGGTAGAGCTCCTGACTAGAGTTACAGGGGTCCCGGGTTCGATTCCCGGTCCAGCCATATGTTTTCAATAAGTATATGCTCATTCCTCCTTTCCTATTACACAAACATACAACAAAACATTTCAAACTGCAAAACATTAAAGAAGACATCTGTTATCCAGTGGCTGACTACCTCAGCTTTTTTAAAAAGCTAACCTTGTTATAGAGTTCGCATAGAGTTGATTACTATACTCCATTCTCAAAGAATATTCATAAGCCGCGCGTCAAAATCCAAAACGAGGCTAAGGTCGGTTGAGAGCGTAAACAAAAATGGCGACGAATAAGGTGAAACAAGCACTGCTGCGTGCTGCATACCCTTTTCTAACGGATATAGAAGGATAAACTGAGAGCTGTCATTCCACACACTGCCGACCGATCCTGAGAGTAGAAGTTGATGGATTTCGGGCATTCGGAGAGATAATGGACCTTTTTTTAGCGTGAGTGTCCGTGATTGCTGGGTTGTAAATGTATCATGTTCTTCTCATGTTCTTACGAGAAAAACGTTCTTGTTATAGTGCGCCAGCATTTTGATAGAAAACTAAATGCATTTAAAGGCTTGATTAACAATGTTTTTAAGTCCGTTGACCTGTCTAAACGATAAAAAAGTCTATGAACACCTGATGAATACCATTGTGTGCTTAGTACTTGCACAGGCCTTTGAATTTCTATCAATAATTAAGCCATTAAATGTATGGGAAAAGAGAAATATATACCCTATCCATATTTATATATAGATAGGTATATATTTCTCTCTTCCCATACATTTAACGGCTTATTGATAGAAATTCAGAGGCCTGTGGTACTTGCACTATGATTATTGTACATGTAGGTTGACTTTAGGCCCTAGTATGACCAAATATGCTCATTCAGTTAATATCAATATTTTTATTTTATCGTGAAAAACTTTATTTGTGTTGTTTTTAAAATAAAATATTTACTATATTTTTAATCCCACCTGCTCATAACTGAATTATATTTTTTAAGACTAGCTATTATATTTACATTAGAGT
The DNA here is from genome assembly GCA_020458035.1 of Magallana ariakensis. Taxonomy (NCBI): domain Eukaryota; kingdom Metazoa; phylum Mollusca; class Bivalvia; order Ostreida; family Ostreidae; genus Magallana; species Magallana ariakensis. The sequence continues at coordinate 36,387,932 of CM035814.1, read as the reverse complement.
CTTAAGTCTGAAGATTTTTTTATCCATAATTGATAATGTTCAAAATAGACCATTCCTGGATATATCATTATTCCACGCATATTCCCATGAAATAATTAACCTCTATCTGCTCGAAATTGAACCACCTGAGCCCTTCACCTTTATAAAGTAAACCATCACAAAACAAATAGGTATGTTGCACTCTGCCACTTTTGTGACTTTATTATTTAACCAAATTTGGTTTGAAATAATCAGGAAAATGACAATTAGATGATTAGATAACAATAATTATTAAGTTTATAAAATTAATCATAAAATTATGAATATTTGATTCTTTATGCCATAATATTTGACAACTACAATAATCCATAACTCCCATTACTCATATAATCAATGATGTGATTGATTAGATAATTTATGAAAAAAATTAATCCTTGTGGTCTGAAAGCGCCATGTACTTGATTAGTTCTAATTAATCAAGTTCAGACCCCAAGGAGGGAGGAAAAAAAATTTAAGTGGCAAAGTGCATTCCTATACCTTTAAAAGTGGACTAATATTTGCCAGGATATACATATGCCTCACAAACCTTAGTCCCATATACATGTAAAAAAAAAAATAAAAAATAAATTTTTTTAATACTATTCACGCATGGGTAAGGATATACATATGCCCAACCCAACAAGATGTACAAGGTAACCTAATACTTGCTATATATAGTAATTATAGGTAGAAATATACATATGTCCAACCCATTCAAAGCTTCGACATGAAAATAACAATTTATATTTCAAATTATTCTAACACTGTCAAAGGTAGGAACTAAAATATAACCGACAGTCCTAGAGTTACGCATTAAAAGTTATCAAGAAATAAACATATGTTCCTGAATAACAGTATCCCACCTTAAGTTCACAGTCAGTCTTTGCTCTCTCTATACTAGATTAATTGGTCTAATATAACTTTTAAATGCATCCGATTTCCATCGACCCAGTAGTCTAATTTTGCTGTCACTCATACCAACGTCCGCACAGTGAGACGCCATGCCTATCCGGAAAGAATGGCTAGTAATTCGACTCATATCCAACTTTGCAAATGATAGACAGTTTTTTAATACCGCCGAAAATTTACCCCTGGAAACTGGAATATTTGGTACATAACAAAAAAGTGGCCCATTTTGTTCTCCTCTTAACTTAATGTAGTCCTGTAGGCACTGAACTGGACAATAATTTTTGTTACTTGCAGAGTGAATAGCGAGAAAATATGGTTTGCCCATGTGATGTTTATATGTAATAAATTTGATAGTTAAATGATCTTGCTCACTGGAAATTTGATTAAACTGAATTAAATTTTTGTTAATTACCTTTTGACCTGATGTTATTTCACCTACTCGCAAGAATCCGTAAAAGGCCAACAAGAACATTGCTCTAAACATGGCCATTTCAAATGCATTTGAAACTGTAACTGGTAAAAAGTCACAAATTTGATGCAAAATATTTTTAGTAATAGGTATTCTAACATCTTGTGAAGGTTTAAGTTTGCGTGTTGATAAGAGCAATTTTTGTATTAAAAAGGATGAGCATGGATCCCCAAAACTGTTGAGCTTATGAATGTAACTAATAGCAGAGAGATATGATGAAATAGTTGTTGCAGCATAGTCCTTTGAAAATAGGTATGCAACATAGTATACTAATATGTGTTGCTTCACTGGAAACTCAATAATTAAGTCATATTTCTCAGCAAAATCTTTAAAAACTGTCCAAGCATGCGAGTACGAAGCTAATGAGGACTTAGTAAGGCTCGCATCCAATAGTCTTTGTATGTCACCTCTTAACATCAATTCTCTGTAAAGACCAAAAATACGTGGCCACGCACTATCATGGAATTGAATTTTATCTCTCTGACTTGAAAGAGTGTTCCATATGAAGACTCTCTGTGGGTACATTTTTGACAGTACATACTCAGTTTCCATAGCAACGACATTGAAACATTTTGCTTATGGCCAAAATGACATATAGAGTACCATCATATAAATAACTGGTATGCTCCCTAAATGCATGAAGGTTTGATCATGACATTGGTTTAATTTTATAAACAAGTAATCAATGTACATGTACACATAAATTGATTTAAGTGAAATGTACAGATAACAATCCCATCAGTTTGTGTTTCATAGATTTAGCTTATAAAATAGTGAAAAACAGGCACACTAAATGATATCAATTTAATTTTAAGCAGGCAATTGAAAGCTGGAATAAACATTTTTTTAACAAGATGAGACCTTGGTCTAATAAATACAACAAAAATTGGCTTGGGTATATTCACTGGCTTTCACATACAATTATTTGAAGTTATCGCTTTTCCACAAAATTCAATTTAAAGTTACTTCCCTTTGTTGACTCTTCTGTATTGAATTACAAAAAAGACGTCACAACAACATGGCAAAAGCAGACGTTGGAAAAACATAGATCAAATGGGGTGGAGAAAGCATGGAATTTGAGTTTAAGTGTATTTAGAGTAAGTCTCTAATGAATTGCTGAATATGAAATGAACAATGTTCTATCGGAATTTAGCTTAATTACCGACCTGGGCTGTATTTAAACCTTTTGTAAACATGTGACTGTCTTGTACAATTAAAACAATTGTGATCAAATGAAACAGACGGATTTTCCTCTACTTGAGTTTCGGTAATCTGACTTACGAATCCAGCACTCAACCAAGGAAGCTAATGAGCTACCAACCTGCAACACTTATATAGAATTGCAATACGACTAACACCCCTACCCCGGACTGATGGTGTGGAAGATGGAAAGAATCGCAGTGTGTAAAAAGTGTGTAAAATACCAGACTTATATCCCCATTATGTAGGATTTACTCATTTTGAGAACCCTCATGAACAAGTGAAAAAAACAGGATCAGTTTATGGAGATAACATGCAGTCCATAGCAGTCCTTATTCCAATTGGTCAAGGTATGTATATTCACATCCAAATCAAATAAGCTTCAACCAATCTATAGCCTGTTCCAGCTTCCATTGCTTTTAGTTGATTTTCTCAATTAATACACCTCAGGTCTAAATGTAAAAAGTAAATTTACAAAATCAGGCATCAGATTCCCCTGGCAAACAAAATTATCCCCCTAAACACCACTCTCCAATTATTTACAGAATCACCCAGGCACTTTCATGTTATTCGCAATGCGAAATCTCAGTGGTTATTTTTTTTAATTGATAATTTTAGGTTAGCTGTATATTGATACTTAAAGTAATAGAAAATACCCCCCCCCCCCCAATGAAAAAAAAAATGTTTTTCACCTTTTTGATTTGTTTACTTCTTTTGCATCATGTTATATTTCATGCCCAAGTTGTTTTGGGAGCCATCTTAATTAAGCAAACAGTGATGAGTGATGGAAATAGAATTTCGAACAGACTTACTTAATTTAGATTATATAATATACATGTAAAGTTAACAGTATTAAAGTAAAGGTAAAGGTAATTTGGGAATGTTTAAAATGTTTCATTTTATTACAAATTTGCTGTAAATATATTAAAATATAATTGTAGGATTATGTGTATGCTGCAGAAATAAATGACTTTGGCCCTTATCACCACAACAGAGTATGTCAAAAGGAAGACATAGAACAGGAAATGTGAGTTGATAATTTTAAACAAAATTAAGCAAAAAATGGTGTCACATGTAGATATTCAAATCAACTGATAGTATATTATCTATCATGCAGGGCTCAACAGTAACACTTGTGTAGTTGCTGTGTCCAGCTGATTTTTTATTTGGACAAGTCAATCTACACAAACACTTGTCTGGCTGACAAGTCATTTTTCTCAAACAATTATAATATGATGATGGATTCATAAAATATCATGAAAAGTTAAACAATTTTTTCCACTGTAATAAAACAGAAAGAAGATCAGATCATACTTTAAGTATAAAAAAAAAATATGAAATTTCAGGGAAGGTTGAAAACCTATATCCTAGCTATGTATATAGTAGCTAAGTTACTGGAATAAGTGTACTAAATCTACTTGTCAGTGTCATATCACTAGAACACACCAGTAGATTGAGTAGAATATTCTTCTCTGGAGTGATATTACATGTATATACAATAGTAAGATATTTTTTAAACATTAATAATTTTTTTTAAATATTCAGAAGACTTTTTTTATACTGACAAATACCCAGTACTGATATACACTGTATTTGATAACAATAGCAATAAAGATAATTTTTAATAAAATATTTTGTGACAGTAAATTATGTGGAGACCAACCATACTCTTATCAATTTCTATCATTTATTTATGTCATTCATAATTCTCCTTCCTTTTCAAATTTCAATTTATAATAGCATTTACACAAGTAAGCAACTTGCCCAAAGAACAGGTTAATATTTTAGTAAATGTTGAGCCCTGTTATGCGATATCTAATTTAGTTGCAGCTGTTAATTAGTGCATACAGCTATAGACTAAGATTCCAAGTGAAAATAACATTAATCAATATAACTTGAGATCTTAATTAAAAGCCATTTCATTTTGTACAACTACATGTTAACATAAACACATCAGGGTTTTGTTTCTTATTTGAAAAAAAAAACCAACAATCAGTCACATTTGAACATGTCTGTTTTGGTATTGTATGCAAAATGCATACATGTATATGATTTAATTTATTTAATGATCCATTCATGTAATATTTTGCTTTTTCAACATTGCAGAGTGTTGAGGAAAATGATCAGACCAGTCCAGTGAATACCCAGACCAGCAAGACAGTCGGACATACAGTGCTAGATGAACAAATAATGAACAAACTGAACTCTCTAAAATATTGAGCAATCCAACATTAATCAATTGTCACTTTGTTGTGTATTTTTATTTTATTTTCATGATTGGGAATATATTTTGAATATTTATTTGAAGATTTATTCATTAGTTTTTAGGTAAGTGTTGATTTTTATTTCTGGAATTGCATTGAAAAGATATATCATTTTCCATTTGTGCTGATATTTGGAGTTATCTGCCCTTTGTCATACAAAAAAGTCAATTAAAGCCTTCTTAAAGTGGTAAAAATCATAAATGTTGTTATCTATTGAAGCAGTAAACCTATTTCATTAATGGAAAATATCTAAAAACAGAATTTCATGGTATCATTATTTGTTAAGACTCATTTGATAGGGTTTTCTTGCTTGGAGTTATCTGCCCTTTGCAAAAAATATATAGAAACAATTCTTTTAAAGCCAAATTAAATTATCCTGATACATTTAATTTAACATATTTTGAAATATTTAATCAGTTTCTCATTTACTTAAGCAGAAAAGGTATTTTTAAAGGAGTTTTATGATCAACTTATTGTTAAAAAAATATTTTATAAATATTCTTAGGGGGGTGGGAAGGGATGAAATTACCAAATTTTGGAAGTAAAATAAACGAAAACGAAAAAGATACCCGCTCTGGTTTTTATAAATAATATTTTATATAAGTATGATGTTTTAAAAATTGCAATTGATTTATTTTTTCTTCGCCTGCAATTTTTGAGAGACTTTTGATAATACAGGGTAAAAATTGAAATATTAAAATTTAGAAATTTTGGCCCTATTTGAGCCACCAGCTTTGAAATAAACAAGGACATTGAGATTTTTTTTCTCTTGCATCATGAACATCTATATTATTTTGTACTATGTATATCATGTGTGAAATATCTTGAAAATTTAGAAAAAAAACCTGTCCTGTGACTTTAAGTTTACCTTGTTTTCCACCTTAAAAACTGTGTATTTGGGCCCTAAATGAATGAAATTGGTTACCATGGCAACCAAGGTAATAGGCATTATTTTGATGGTGGGTAATATCATACCTTATAAGTATCAATCACCTGAGAAAGTTTCATGAAAATGTTAAAAGATGAATATAATGATGAATATGATGATATGAATAATGGTTTGTGTATATTTAATTATGTGTTTTCGTTTAATTATCCATATATATTTTAAATATGTTATGTGTATCTGTATATATCTTTTATGTCTCTACATTTATGTATCCATGTACATGTATGTAAGGCGCACCCGGGTTTATAGTACCCGGACGGGATATAGTATTGTTATACATGTATAATATGTGCATTTGTTTAATCAACAGCTATTGGCAATATTATTAATTATCGATTAGACGTATTACGGGGATTGGGGCTTAAATCTCTATCTACAATAATGGTAATTATCACATTCTTGGATTTATTATGATATTGCTTCATATACATGTAGTTTGTTTTGCATGTTTGTTATTTACACAAAATATAATCATTCTGAACTCGGATTATCTACGGGACTAACCCCTAGATAGTCCCGTTGCAATACGAAGATTATACAGCGTTTTTGTTTTAGGGTACCAGTATTCTAATGTTTGGAAAATTTACCATAAATATTTAAAAACCTTTGTATGTATTTTGGAAAAAAAAAATCCGTTGCGAATCAATTTCATAAAGTGACTTAAAATTGGACAAGTTTTGAGCCCCCCAAAAATAAAATATTATTTTTCCAATTTTTATGTCTAAAATGGTAAATTGATGCTTTATATGTTTGACCAAACTCTGAAAGTCAAGTTACAAACAAAATACAGTGCTTAAAGTCTTTGTTATGTAGACAAGCTTAAGTCCGCCCCCCCCCCCCCCGCACTCCTGGAAAAATGAAATTTCTTAAATCTACATCGTAAAATTACCGAATATATGGCCTCGACCCCATCACCACCACCACCACCACTTCACCCCTGGAAAACCTAAGAAAAAAAAATACCATCGGGCCCCTCCTTTCTCCCTGGAAAAAAATTCTCAAAAAACGTTCCCTGTAATTCAGGGGTACGTTTTCTCCAGGTTACGATTTCTCCAGGGTACGATTTCTCCTGATACCTCTTTGCACGCCATCTAGCGTTAATTCAGTGCATGACTGTTGTCTGTTTATTTTGCAAAAGAGGCTGTTGCTTTTGCTTTAAGCTGGTTTGTTTCGTATTTTAGGTTGTTTTTAAAAATAAAAAAAAAACTGAACTTTTTAAATACTGAACTTTATTTTACAACGATTGATAAACAAGTTCTTCAACTTATATTAATATCTCTCGTTGGCACGGATGCTAGCGTGAGGGGGTCATTGATGTGGGAGGAAGCGGGAGTATACCCGGAGAAAACCCACGTGTCCAAGCGGGCGACCACCATGATACCCTGTCACATACAACCACTGCATGTCGATCACGGTTTTTAAAAATAAGTTGTTTGCTTTTCACTTACGTCTTTTTTACACCCATACGACGGGGAATTGCATTGCAAGCGAGATGAAAGTACTCGGATGATAACGTTGAAGAAATTTGCGAGGTATTCCAAACATTTCCCATTATTAGTCTCCATAAGAAATCTGTTTTTGTTCCTGTGGGTTTTTTTTTCGAAATGTGTCAGTGAAGATATCTTAGATATTCTCTTTCATCAATTTTAATTGTACTTCTTTCACAGATATGTCTATTTTTTTATTATAATATATAAAATCATCTGAACGTGCTGCATAAATATCTTTGGACTGACTATAATCAGAATGTGTCATATTTGTTCACTTCTTGATTTTAAATAATCAAAAGCATGAGCGATTTTTTAAAATAAACTCTTGCATCAAAAGGGGCTGCTTTTGTATGCATAGTGATATCATCTTGATATAACTTTGATTTAATGATAACTTAAAAGTCAGATATCATTCAACATTCAATGGCTTATATAAGCAGGAATTACTTTCTGTATTATTTTAAAGCTGCATCTTAGTTTCCGCTGCTATGACAACGGGTGCCCTGAGCAACTTTATAAGTAATTTCCGTTGATATACATTATAAACATGCACAAATGTCTCGTATTACCCGTACACTTATATTCGCCCCTCTTCTTGAATGATCATTTAGTACTGCGCTTATCACGTGATTACGCTGAGGGTAAGCAAAAAATTTGGCGTCTTGCAACTTTGTGTATCCAAGTGTCCTTTACAAAAATGTAGGTTATCAGGAATCAAAATTTGTACGTGACAATCTGTATTTTTGTAAAGAATTCATGTATGCAATATACAGAAAATTAGTGAATATGCGTGCCGGATCATCTGTATACATTTTTTTTTTTTTACATAGAATTAATTTTAATATCTAACAGCTGCAGAGCTAGATTGCTGTGAAAATTGGTGTTTTATATTTCATTCAAAAAGTAAATGATTTTGGATACACAAAATATTTACGTTGGCAACAAAATTATTTTTTTTTTAACATTATCTTCATAAATCAATTTGAATTTGATTCAAATCATTCAGTTTAGATTCCAAAATACTAGTATATAATTTTATAAAGTAACTAAATCCTGTAAACTGCAGACCTTTATACTTACTTGATGGAATAACTGCTTCGGTTGGATCGACACCAGAAGTTCCTACTCCCTGTGTTGTGGTACAAACAGGAACCAACAACAATGTCACAGCCACGGTTAAAACAAATCTGACCTTGCTCTCCATCTGCTTCACCCACTATATAACACTCAACAAGTGTGCGTGTATATCATCTGATGATAGATAGACCTATTTTTCATGCGCAATGTGGAGTTTAAAAATAAATGGGATTTGCCAAACTATTTACTGCACGTATAATTTAGTTTGCAATATTTGCTTTAAAAGACACTTCAGCTCATTTTCCTTATTTTATATTTTTTTAAAACAGTTTAAAAAAACCCAGAATAAAAGTATAAAAGTTGCGCATGTAATGTAAAGTTTGAATCTTTAATTGCAATAATAAGCTCGCAATTGCGTGTTACAGATGTTTTGGAATTCAAAGTTTATAGCAAGATTAGCAAATAGCAAAATTATTGAAATTTTATTTACATCATGTGATTTTGAATGACAGCAGTTGTCAATGGAATAGGAGGTAAGTTTATATGAACAGATGATGTAAAATTAACCCAAATTCTAAACAAGATTTGCCAAGATCCAAAAATAGGGTGTCGATTAAGGGGGATGTGCGGCCATCTTGTACATTGCAAAATAAGGATAAGAAATTATGGTTTGTTTCTGCCCGAAGCTGACCAAAACTATTGCCACAAGATAAACAAGAGGCCCATGGGGCCACATCGCTCACCTGAGCAACAATGGGCGTTCAAAAGATATTGTGCCATATGGCCCCTCAGTAGAATAACAAAAAATAAATATTGTAAAGTATTCGAATTTTACACTTATTTTTGCATACACGTTATCTTTGACATTGTATCTTTATGGAATACTATTTTTACCCAGAATAAGAAAATCCTACGCAAGATATAAAACTAAACATTTGGTAGGGGTACACCTCCCTCCAATTCCCTATATTTTCGTTCTGCCCCCCCCCCCCTCCCCCCACTTTATAAAGCGATCAAAATATATGAGAACATATAGGTACATTTTCTTCCTCAACTACTTACTAGTTATTGTATTTTTTTTTAAATATCATATAATAGTTATTGCATTTTATTAAAAAAAAAAATCCTATAGATGTGAAGAAGAAAATTGTACCCCAATCCGCTCAATTCCTCAAATTAAAAACATTCAAAAATTTGTCTTCTCCATTATAATTAAATGACTGTTGTTTACCTGGCGTAAACTCGTGTGACTTTTGTAACTTTACTCACATTTGATTGATGAATACACTGGAATAAAAATTGTTGTCACTTGACATGTTAAAGAGCTATAAAAATCAATGTTACAGTATTGACAGGCACATCACTCTATTTTACTAAGGCCCACCCATTATTTTCATCTTTATTCAAAAATAAAAAATGGTTACAGACCAGGATAATTTTCCGCTGTAATATTTTCTTAGGAATAGCGATAATTCCTTTATCCCCGCAACAGAAATGTGTCAGAACTATGGAAATTGTTTAACGGTGTCGTTTTTATTTACTCGTGTCTGAAAAACTATCACAATTGATGTAGATTTCACATTATCCATGTATAAAGAGGGGCCAGAGAGTAGTTATATACAGCATATCATCCTTTAATTTTTTTGTACAAGTATTTAATATTTAGCGAGACATTTCTAATGATCAACCAAAATTTCAGCGTCAATCGTAGAATTATAAGCAAGATACACAGCTCACAATTCTGATGAGTTTATTACATTCAGCTTAAGAATTTTAACTTTGTATTTCCTATTCAGCATTTAAAGAGGAAAAAAAGAATGGCCTCAGATCTGTGTACATATAATTGTGAGCAAATCTCTGTATCTTGCTTATAATTCGAAGCTTAACACTCAAATATGGTTAGTAAATAGAAATTGTAAACAATTAAACACAAGAAACATATGCACTATAACAAATAAAGTGCACAATTTATTTTTCAAAATATATACCTACATATTTCCGTCAGCGAAATTAAACTCCATTTAAACTTATGAATAAATTCGAGAAAATGCTAAGCATCTCAACAAAACACATTGCATTAATCTAATAGGCCTATTACGCAAAAGATCATACCGAATTACCGATAGTATTTTAGTACTCTTTTAATACATCAGATTTTGCTTAATTTGCGCAGGTTAACAGTTAACTGTCTGATTTACCGAAGTCTCTGTTTGATTTGATACGTAAAAATTACAAAATACAGGCGATAGTTACAAAGCATAGATAATGAAAACGAAACGAAAATCAAAACAAGCTAACACCACCGTCATATGTGAAAACTGTCAACGCATTGAAATATTTAACCTCAATTTACTTCACAAAATCCAATGAAATCGGCACCAATGTATTCTGCATGTTTCAAAGATCCCCTTCGTACGCGAACTGTTGCACAACAAACTAATTCATCATTGTCAGATCGACCCGTTTATCTTAAACAAAGAACCTCGTTTTAGAAGTATGGAATACGAGTCTTGGTAAAATGGGTGGGCAAACCCGGGCCGAGGCAAAATAAAAGCCGGGGCAGATCGGCAATCGTCAATTCCAAAATACGCATTGTTTTGCAGCAATATTTACAGCGAATACAAATATACTGGTTCGTAACATATCCTCAAAATTTTAATGAGATCGGCATATTAATAACTGCCAATCTTTTGTTTTGCCCCGGCCCGGGTTTGCCTACCCATTTTACCATGACTCATGGAATACCGAACCCGAAGCTATAAACTGATTGAAACACGCATTTCTTTTATTATTATTTTCGTAATAACTCAGATTTGAAACAGAATTAGCCCATAAATTTTGCAATTTATATTTTCCTTTCCATAAGGATTATTTATGCTAAATTACAGTGAATTTGACTCAGTAGTTCTTGAGAAGAAGATTTTTTAAAATGCACCCCCCTTTTTCTACATTTTCGAGGTTTTCTCCGCTTTGAATAAAGATCGGTCTTTTATTTTTGCAATTTATATTAACCTTCCCATAAGAATGCTTTGTGCCAAATTTGGTTGAAATTGGCCAAGCGGTTTTAGAGAAGAAGATCAAAATGTACAAAAGTTTACAGACGGACAGACGGACGGACGGACAGACGGACAGACGGACGACGGACAAAATGTGATCAGAATAGCTCACTTGAGCTTTCAGCTTAGGTGAGCTAAAAAGCAATAAGTACGAGATTCTATAGGTTGGTTTTATGCAAATCATGCATACAAGAATAGAACAATGCCTTTTTAATCACCCAGAAGAGCTGTCGAACTGCGCAGTTACAGACTTATTTTGAAGATTTAACTATCTGAAAAAAATATGAAGAGAGTTCATTAGTGTCCTCTCTACAACCATTTGTTGAGAAAAAGTTTTAAATTTGCACATTAATGTTGTAACTTTGCCTCAAAATAGGATACCCTATTTTTATCAGTCGGCATGTGTTCTATTTTTAGAACAAGAACAATTCTGTGTATACTTAGAACTCCTGTGTCTATGGAGACACATTGACGTTATATTTTCTTAGAAAAAAAATAAATGTCAATTCAAAACAATCTGTGTTGAATGTGGCATACAACACCCAAGTTTATATATATATATATATATATATATATATATATATATATATATATATATATATATATATATATATATATATATATATATATTTTTTTTTTTTTTTTTTTTTGGGGGGGGGGTTCCAGTTCTATAAGTATAAATTTAAGTAAATTCGTTTCACAAGTGGGGTAGCGGTCCAAAAAAGCGATTGTCTTAAAAAAAAAATTACATACATTTTTCAATGAAAATATAACTTCAATGTACTTTCATAGACACAGACAAAAATATCTCGTGAGAATTGATAGTTTCTAAGACCTATTTTAATAATAGGGTACCCTACTTTGAGACAAAGTTGCAACCTAAATAAGCAAGCTAAGACCGTTTTCTCAACAAATTGTTGTAGAGTGGACAATACCGACCTCCTTAAACATTTTTTCAGATTTATCAACCTTGAATTTAAGTCTGTAGCTGTTCCATTGATTAAAACATGTATTGTTGTGTTCTTGTGTGCATAATTTGCATACAAAACAACATGTAGAACCTCATATTTATTGCTTTTTTATCTGTTGGCAACAGTTTTGGTCTATTTTGAACAGAAACAAGCCAGTTCAAGAAATGTTTACATTCTTATCCTCAAAAGTACAAGATGGTCACACATCCCCCTTAATACAGTACAATTCCATGTACCCTAAATGTTTTTTAAAGTCATAGAAGACTGGGATCTACAGAATCTATTAAATTTAACAAAGATATATTTGACTCATAGACTTTTTTTTGTGGTCTTCATCAAAGAAAACCAAAAAATACAGCACAACAGAAAATGCATCCTTAACTTATTGGATAAAACATTGGTAAAAGACTTACTGGAAACTAATCCATTATTATGTAAAGGAACGTTAATATTTACATTATTTATTGAACTGTCAAATTGGTATCGGTATTTAGTCTGAACTATTTAGAAAGTTCCATATATTAAGCATGGTTTAGTGTATAGAAGCGTCGGAAGGAAATTGAAAGTTCGGGGGGGGGGGGGGGTAGACTTATCAAAAACTTTGGCAAGCAAAAAAAAGTTAAGGTAATGTATGACTTTGCCAAAAAACTGGGGGCCCCCTTAGCCCCCCCCCCCCTCCCACGGGTTCTGACGCCTATGGTGTATAATGCATAAACAATTACATACTTGGTTTTTGAATGACTACTATGATAGTTTGGCCCAAGTTATTGCTTCCGTCATTTTTGATGATTTTTAATTAAAATAAACATACCTGTCAATGAATTACAATTCAAATCAAAAATCAAAGATTTACAATTCAAATCAAAAATCCAAGATTTCTTCATTGATATATTATCTTCTTATCCGGACAATTTCACAGGAACGAAAACAAGCATCTTATGAGATTCAAAATGGGAAATATTTACGTCTTTTCTCCATTCGGAAGTACTCGAGACACCTCGCACAATTTTTCAACGTTCCCATCCGATATACTTTCATCTCATTTGCAATGCAAAACCCCCAAAGTCTTTTAATTTTGGGCTGTGTTATCAAACCTGAAGCAGTAGAAAGCGTTTCAATACAGACAATCTGGACTTTTTTCATTCTAGTGAATGGATGTAGTTTGGGCACAAATATATTTATGATTATCGAGATAAAAAGTAGTGGAAGCAGAAACTTGGCACATAGTTATTATTAATAGTATTTTAAAGCCTTTATTGTAAATTTTTAAATCACATTGTTGCGGGGATGTATTCTGTTGAGTACATGCAATCAAACTAAGTGTAGAACGACGATCATAATCTTGTCTTGCTGAATGTGTTGACCAGATCTGTTGGTCCAAGGTGGATTAAAGCCTACGTTTCAACAACGTAAAAACACAACAAACACCAGACCACTCAAGCTATGCATGCCAGACCAGGCAAGCTATGCATGCCAGACCACTCAAGCCATGCATGCCAGACCAGGCAAGCTATGCATGCCAGACCACTCAAGCCATGCATGCCAGATCAGGCAAGCTATGCATGGCAGAACCAATCGTAATCATTCTGTGTTACGATTTTTAAAACACCCTTTATGTCCAAATGACTTTATTCTCTGCGAAAATAATGAATTGCATAAATAAAACAGTAATTTTTCGGATATTCTAAGTTAGGGATTTGCCTTCCATACAATGGTGAACGGCCACCGATTATTTTATTTAATCATGCTCGAGTTGTCTTTTACAAAATGGAAGTTAGTCATAGTGTTCTTTATTAATTGCGAAATCAGATAATAAATTATAGTAAAGTTGCTATGTATACATTTCTTACTTTATAATAAACTAAACATAATAAAAATGTCAATGATTAAATCGGCAGTTTTATCAAGTCTATATATACAAATATAAAAGTTGCTACGTATACATTTATTACTTTAACATAAACTAAACAAAATCAAAGTTTTCATTGAGTAAATCACTTCTTTATCAAGTCTATGTATAAAAATGTCATGTTAATTTTCGTATCAATCGATGTGAAAATAAACAGTGAAAATAGTTTTAAAACGAGATAAAAAAAAATTGCTATATCTTATTCAGGAATTCAGCAATAAAAAAAAGTCCAAAAGTTGTTTCGGATAATCTCTGCATTTTAAAATCACCACGTGTCTCCGGTAAAGATACAATTATGTCGTTTACACTGTCTTCTCTGTCTCTGGTTTTGGATGGAGTCACACAGACCACATAGGGCGTCGGCCAGCATAGAAGAAAAACTTATATCGTACGCATTACCTAATTCTGGCGGTTCTATTCCATCTGCGAAGAAATCATTTAAACACCTTTTATATTGTATTGTGTTAAAATAATTTTACTTTTATAGCCTTTGTTTAAAATATTCATGTAAGAAAACTATTAGTAATGATTTTTAAGTTATATGTAATTATCAAAATTCAGTGGCCATGCAGAGTCACCGATTTTTTCCTTCATATTTTGTAATGTGATACACCTTGGTTAAGTGCAATACAAACCTAAACGGTTGCTTTAGAGACACGTTGTAATGGTAACAGAAACAAATGATTGGAAAATGGCAATTTTTTTTTACTTTGGATGTGCATGATTGTAGCAGTTTCAGCTACCTGTGAGGATCAAAATTATTGTTTTAAGCTGGTCTGTTTCGTATTTTAGCATGTTTTTAAAAATATGTTGTTCGTTTTGCATTTACGTCTTTCCCCCCCTTTCCGCCGCCCGTCACATGGCACCCAAATATAGCGGAAATCCATTAAAAACAACTGTCGGATAGAATGGAACTAACAATTTTCTCGTACTATTACTAAAATCCAACAGCCGATTTTTATATCATAAATCATTAAAAGTATGTTGATTTACTGTGTATATATTTTAAAATGAAATAAATAAATAGTCCTAAATCTTCACAAATCTAGATCCAAAACATATCTCATATTCTCATTATTACCTGCTGGAATAACTGCTTCGGTTGGATCGACACTAGCAGTTCCTACTCCCTGTGTTGTGGTACAAACAGGAATCAACAACAAAGTCACAGCCACGGTTAAAACAAAACTGACCATGCTCTCCATCTGCTTCACCCACTATATAACACTCAACAAGTGTGCTTGTTGTTCATTTAATGAGTGTACCTATTCGTCATGCGTCATGTGGAGCTTATCGTGGGAAGATAATACATATTAAATCGAACTGTTTAATGCACATAACTTAGTTTGCAATACAGAAATTACGAAACAATTATACAAATTTACTTCAAATGCAAAATGATATTTTTAAGTTACTATTAATTTTCCTCCCAAAACTCAAGAAAATTCAAACAGGGTTTTATAACAAGATAGTGTAAACTGCAACAAAATAAACGATTAATTTTAGATGTTCAATACAAATCCATGTACCCAAAATATCCAATAAATACCCAAAATGAATACATATTTTTTTTTTCTGCACCCCCCCCCCACAAATGAAAATACACCACAGCCAATTATGCATAGATTTAGAACTATTTTAACAAGAGCTTGGACTTTGGATAGATGTGTCAAATAACAATATGACGTAGGCATGTGTATTTCATTGCTAGCCACTCAGCCATGGCTCTTTGAAATCAACAAGATTTGTCTGGCTTTTGAGCTAAGACTACGCAATTGGTGCATATTTCGCTTGAAACCGCGTCATTTTTAACTTGTTTTGACGCAAGTAATAGATAGCTACGTAATACTGAAAGTCCAAGGTCTTGTTAAAATGGTTCTAATTTATCATTCAGTGCGATTTATTCTCTGCAAAACACTCTACAATAATATATCCAGTGTTTCCGCCTATGTGATATCAGCCAGTGTGTTTTTGCGTGATACTTTACACATGTCCCAGGAATTTAAAGTGTAGGGGATTTCTCCGGAAGTCACATTTTCACCCTAGCTCCCGACATAGATACACCGTTGACGTTTGCATATCATTTTCTGTTCGTTATTTGGAAAGAAGTCGCACATCCGGCATAACACATCCGCCATTAGACTAGGAAAAGAAGGGCTTTCAAGTCCAAAATGTTTTCTGGAGTCGTTGTCTGCTAAAGATTAAAGTACGAAATTTAATATATTAAATTCATATAAAGGATGAAATAAAATTTTTAAAAAAACTGTCCTTTTATTGTTTTCTATCAAACAATATTTTGATTTGTTCTTTGTTCTTCTTGAACTTTGTTCAATAAATTAGTGTGTTAAGAGAGAGAGAGAGAGAGAGAGAGAGAGAGAGAGAGAGAGAGAGAGAGAGAATATGATGATAAAATGTTATTGTATAAGCTTTACCAAACAAAATTTCTTCTTTTACAGGTAAGCCTTCATCCCAAACAATAATTTCATCTTTTTGTCCAGATGCGTAACACACAGGAATAGATGCACACACTACCAACACCACACAAACAGTAGCCCTTAAGTTAATATGTTTAGACATCTCCATCTATTGGAACAACTGTGTGGTCAACACTTTAGTAACTCTGCGCAAACATTAAAATGTACGGATAACTTTTGGTGTACATTTGAATAAGAATGTGAAGTTGACACTTAGAAGTGGTCGACTTATTTAGACGTCGCGCACGATACTGGTGTTACTTAACGTTACGCTTATAACGTCAAACGACGCACAAACGTAACGTCGCATTTTAAAGAAACTCAACTTCTTAATAGCCGTGAATTTTGAAACTAAAATAAATATTCATATCTCCTGTATCTCCAGTTTTGCACTGCAAGCAAGTTATGAATTAATGCACAAACATTGCCAGTAATATGGTAGTAAATGTACTTAAAATAAGATCACAATATGCAGGCCTGTAACTCAGGCAATATTTAAGAAATATAAGTAATAACTTTAAAAAGTGTATATCTTCATTTAAATAACTCAATCATAGTTTATGAAACAAACAAAAATTGGCAGATTGGAATGTGATTTCCTTTTAGAAAATGTCAAGCTCCATGGTATAAACTATAAATTTGATCAGCGAATTCAAAACATTCCACATTCGATATTGCACTTTTATCCCAGACAATACAGCTAAATGCACAGATACATGTATTTGGATAATATAATTATACAATCATGAAAAATTATATTCTGGTATATTATTCTATTTACTAGGTTTTACAATCTTTGAAGTTTATGTATTCGATCATGTACAATTCATTTTTAAGACATAATAATGTCGTTTATTGCATGCAATATGTTTAAATGGACACATTCGTCCAAAACAATATTGGCCCGAGCATCTATTTCTGAACAGATATAAACTACTGCACTGGCTGGCACTACGGCTCTTCTCCTGGGTATAAGTTTGTATGACAGAAGATTCTTGTTATTAATATTGTCGTAATAAAGTCCTGTGATGACCTTAATACCAGCTGGAAGAGTTGAGCCCCAGGCGTCGGTGCTTTCGCTGTTTAATG
Organism: Magallana ariakensis; assembly: GCA_020458035.1. Taxonomy (NCBI): domain Eukaryota; kingdom Metazoa; phylum Mollusca; class Bivalvia; order Ostreida; family Ostreidae; genus Magallana; species Magallana ariakensis. Next base: position 36,370,057 of record CM035814.1, on the reverse strand, counting down.
TTTGAATTGCTTCCTGAACTTTTACCAAGAAATAGTCATGGTCTGGGTCATCCGCATATACGGCAATTACCTGTCCTTTGGATACCATTTCGGACAAGGGCGCCTCTTCGTCATCTTCTTCAACATCGAATGTGTTGTTTGTTTCCTTGACCATTTCATGGTGTTGAACTTGCCCAATTTTTTGAACATTTACACATTCGTGATAAATTTGTAAACTGCATTTTTCACAAAAGCAGGACAGTTCGCGTATAATGATATGGGGAGACGAGTTATCAACGATGACTTGATGGACAGATCTGATGTTTGAAATTGGTTTGAAACTTAAATTGCCTTCTCTTGGGATGAAATCAAGAAAACGGAAAAGCCGTCTCCGGCAAACAGATTTTGTCCGCGTCAAATTCGAAACAGCAAATTCATACAGATCCCGGGCATTTTGTATATGGGCTTGTCCACGCAAAACTGCCAGATCTGCCTGTCTTTTTAACAGTCCTCCAGCAGCATCTTGAGGTCCTACATTATAAACACAATCATGTAATAATACAAAAATATTAAATTTTAATTGAAACAAAAATGTTCATATAGTAAATGCAAAATAAACTTCAACGCGACATGAATGAATTAAATAATGCACGTTTTACTTCTTTATCTTGTCAAAATGAAAGTAGTGATCAACAAGTGGCATAATTAATGTATAAAACAATTCTGTTTTCATAAAAAATGCTAATAGAATAGCTACCATTTACAAGTTTAAAGTACTTAGTTCGATCTGATGGACACTGTATTTGTATCCTTAAGAAGAAAGTGTGCAGAAAATATACATGTAAATACCTTTAGCATGTGCAGTCTCAAAATAATTTCTGGTAAACTGTTTGAAACCGAAATCCCGACTGGAGTTGCTGATATCCCCAAAGCAATGTCGACTCTTATATTGGGCTGCACATCCATCTGTGAACTCGTGCATGGTGTCAACCGGGTAGGAAATAGATGCCAAGTACTCGGATATTGTTTTACGAACTTCATGGACGAAATACTGGTCATGCTGTTGATCATCACTAATAACAAAAAAATGTTCAGTGATTATTTCTGGGTTCTGCTCAGTGCTCTCTACTCCATCAATGTCGGGTAGTGCATGGCGATGTATAATCGTAACGTGAACAGAGACTTCAGTTTTTTGAAAGTAAGCACTTTGAAGTTGTTTTAATTCTGTGCAACGGTAATTTTCAGAAAAGTCATGAACACAGATGCAGTGGTTGAGTGGAAGATTAGATGAAAGTTCTTGAAATTGGTTGTTTTGCCAAGTAGCTCGGTGTTGATGGAATGGAAACGATTGTAATAGTTGCAAAAAGTGTGAAAATAAATCACTGACTTTTGATTCCTTTTTAACCAGAACGAGTTTCTTTGTTGTTTTATTGCCCTTCACTTTGATTTCAACTTTTTCAAATTTTTCCCACTTGACTGTTTCGTCTGTCTCCGCGTCTCCAGTTTCTTCTGGTAATAAGTATAGTTTGTGGATACCACATTCTGCACACTGTCGCTTCATGCATTGCAAAGTAGGATTTATACACAATGTGACATCCACAACATCGCTTATGGACTCGAATACTTGGACGTCAATTCCAATGTCATTTGCATTTGTTTTGAAGATCTTTTTCCGAAAGTCCATACATGATTTGAAGGCACTCTTTATTTCAACATGATAACGACAACAGCATGTGTGTCTGTCCTTTGGGCGAGCCTGTCTAACAAAATAGGGCTTGCAATTTTCAAAGGACCTTTGACTAATTTTGATATCAGGATTTTCGCTTATGAAATCCAGGTAAACTTCAGTTTGGGTCTTTTCTAAAATATACACTGCGTGGCTCGTGTATAATTTGGGTCCAATTCTTTCTCGCTTGATATCTGCTTTATTTCCAGTCGGTCGGGAGATACCTGGACGCAGCCAAAAGTCGTACGCAAGTTTTTTAGTTTCCGTTGAAATCGCGTCAGTGCGCGTTTTTCTAAACGTGTAAGTCCAACAAGATCTTTCAGTTTTCAATACAGTGGTGCGAATTGTGTTTCCCTTACTTATTCGTCTAACTGGTAAACCAAGTTTTTTAGCTAGATTTTTTCGACATCTGCTTTGGGTCACTTGTTCACCACTTATTGATGCAACAAGCACGTTCATAGACGTAACCGAGTCTTTCGATCTTTTCATTTTGCAGCTATCAATTGTTGTTTTTAAATCTTGCAGAACCGCTTTTTCCGTTGATTTTTTACTTTGTTCTTCTGGTGATAATACGACATCAGCATCAATTAAAATTTTTGTCGTTGGAGAGTTTGAATTTTTCAAATATGCTGCCAGTGTAGCTGACCGCTTCTTTGGTGATTGAGGTAACGAATCCTTCAATTTTTTTAATGCTCTGTGTTTACTTGTTCTGTTTTTAAAAACATGTCTTATCATTTCATTTGAATTTTTCGTGTTCGCAGAGAGCTCGACGTTTTTATTCCTCGCTAAATTTCTATATTTTCTTTTTCGTTCTTTTTCCTTCTGTCTCGTTTCAGCTTGTTTTGCTCTGTACATGCGCTTTCTAATTGCATCAGAAGTTTGTTTATACTCAGTCTGTTTGACAGTTTTGTTTTTATGATACGATGCTAGCTTTTGTTGTCGTCGTTTTTGAAGTTTCTTATTTCTATAAAACTCTAATCTTTCTCGTGGGGACATTTTCGTATCCATGGTATCATTGTCATTCTTCTGAAAACCGCAACAGATAAAAAAAATTAAAGACCCTGTAGATTTTTTAAAATCCTAAACACAAATACTAGTACCGAGACATATGGGTCGCCATGCAGGTTTTCAATGATAATCCTCATTTCCTATCAAAGTATTTATCTAATTAATACAATAATGAATAAAACACGAATGCTTTATTCAAAAATATAATTCTGTAAAGTTCTATTAGAAAATAGCGGGCTGGCGTCGTTTTTGAAAGTGGGGCTAGACTTTTTGACAAACGAAAAAAAAGTTGGAGGGGGGATCTCTATGTTTATTCATTTTTACATGCCCCCCCCCCCCCGATGCTACGTGACCTCTAGCAGATTTTGTATGACCGCTAATGTCCGCTTTTAAATTACTTTAATATTTATCACGCGTGTAGGATATTTTTTTAAACGGATGGATCGGTCTATAAAGATCTTGACTAAAATGGAATAAAGAGAATATGGGTAGAGTGTTAGGATTTGATTACATTACGTCTTTGCATCATCTAATTTTTTAAATCAACTTAGTCCAGATTAGAAAAAACGGGTATTTGGCAGAAAATGTTATTGTTGCTATATAATAAAAAAATTACGAAAAGGACCCGCATCAAAACTTATATAATGATTATTTACCAACCAACGTTTTTCGTTTGGACGTTATCAGTTTTAAGTATATCAACGTCACGTCACAGTCACGGAGCGTCAAACATAAAGGGGACGTTTATTTGGACATTAAATAATTTCTGTATTCCTTAAACTAATATGGGGATTCATAAAATTTTGATATGTCTCTGTAGCAAATTTTATGTACTTTGTGTCTGTTGTACTTATTTTAATAATTGCGATTGTATATTGCTTGAAATTTTGCACTAAAATCGTTAAATTGCTTAAAAAGTGCAGTATTTTTTAGATTGGGACATTTCACTGGACAACTTAAAAATCAACCTGCCTTATAAATATTGTTATTATAAAATAATAGTCGTTTGTATCTTATTATACAATACGTGTGCAATATATCTGTATCAAAAATAAGCAACTTACCTTCGTTTTAGACATAATATTGATGATTGAAATGTCAGTCTATCTGAATCTTCAAAAAACAGGACACCGAGTACTTCGCCATTTCAAAGGCTGCAATATTATATCTATCAACCGAACATTTGAAATGATTATGACGTCATACTTTGATATGGATGTTACGATTATATTCCAAATTTCATGCTGTTTGGCGCAAAATTGATTGTTTTATCAACCTGTGCATAAAGCGCATAGCTACTGAATGTAACGCAGGACATCCATATATCACGTCAACTACAGATAATTAAGATCTGTCATTCCTCAAAAAGTATGTAAAATTCATTTTATTTAAGATATTTTCATTATTTACAAATTTCTCTTGCCATTGATACCCAACACTTTTATATTTTCCTTTTAACGGCTCTTCCTCAACCCCTCAAAATAATCTTTAATAGCGTAGGTAAAAGAGACACCAGTATCGTGCGCGACGTCTTAGTAAGAATGACGTCAGCATCTCATTAATTCGTAGAGAAACAACCTTGATACTTGTATTTTTTAAACAAATTAATTCCGTACCGTTTAGTAGATTGTGTAAACAGCGACTTAACAGAAAACGTTCTCCAGTTCCTCTAGTCCCTGTAAGTCTGATAGTAATACTTCGTATTATTGAATTCCAGTTTTAAAGCCCTATTTCATTAGATTTTTATAAATTAACGAAATTCGATGATAACACTAATATTATAATTTAGACTCGTATTGTAAACACGCATTGTTTGTAAATTGAAAATTGAAATTACAAATTCTAACTTCTGAAGATTCTAAGTTAAAAAAATAAATACTTAAAGTGAACATACGGGAATCAAGTCTGATATGGAATGTGTTAATTACCCGCAGGGACCACCACCGAATTCCAACAGTAGCGAGACCACTTAAAATAGGGACCACCACCCCCCCCCCCCTCAAATCCCAACAGTAGCGAGACCAATTAAAATAGGGATCACCCTCAAATCCCAACAGTAGCGAGACAGTCTAAATTGAAACCACGAATAGATGAATGATACTATTATTTTGTAATACGAGCATAATCAAATCGAAAGCGTTCTGTAGCTAATATACTATCTGATTATGCGTTGGTTTGTAATTTAGGGGACAGAGAAGCGTTGTTGCATCCAAATCTTATCTTGTAGATTTCACATTTACCGTAAAAAAAGTCACCCCGATGTATATTTAGAATTTTTGTGCGATTCTTATTAGGTATACCATATGTTTAATTACAGAAAAACCAATACAATGACTTCAAATTTTACGGTGTTTAATTACATGTATAAGGTTTGACGTGCATGCAATGCATGCAATAGATAGAGATATAAAAACGTTATATCTGGATATCAAACTTTTTAGAAAGTACAGTTTTTTTTAAAGTAAAAAACAAATTATGAGCTTGGTGTACATTTATTGAGTAAAATGCAGGGAAAAAATCGATGAGGTGAAGAATTCGATTAGTACCATATATCTTAAATCTGAAAAATTTACGTTTTTCTCTAACTAGTAGATCATTAGTGGATGATAATTTTGACTCTTAATGATATATATAATTTTGAAATTGTATCATTAATGGACAGCAAAGTAGTTTGTTAATGATACAGTTACATCATTATTGGCAAGGATTCCGACCTCTAATGCACCGTTATGTCATTAGAAGATACTGAATCTTTCATTCTTTATTTCTTTAAGCTTTGCAGCTTACCAAATTATTACAACTAATAAACATAGTGAAGTACAGAAGTTATCGTTAGAGGTTGCTACAAGGCGGGAATTCCATAGTGTGAGTACATTTTGGCTTGACGTCAAGCACTGCGGGATGTCAACATGGTTGTCAGTATTCTTCGGGTTATGTTGGCAGTAATGTCACAAAAACGACTTCAGCAAGTGAACCTGAAATAACCCAAGTTTCATGCTTACGGTGTACAAATGTATGGTGTTAGCAATAGAGACAATCATAGTGATCTGTGCAATAATTTAGGAACATGGCATTTGAAATACATTTGTATTGTGGAATACGTTCGCATTTGTAGATTTTGATTCTAAATAGAAACATGAAAACTCTTTGATCAACTCCTCATCCAAAATCTGTTGATTTCTGTTCAGAATTATCGAGAAGGTTTTCTATAATCAAGTTTGGACTACTTCACAGAAAAGATTATTATGGTATTACGGTACATGGCCTATAAAGTTCTAAATAATTTTGCCCAACAAATGCAATGTGTTCAGTAATTCGATATTGGTTTTTGAACGACTTAATGAATCATGCATTATCGTTAAGAGGGATCAAACATATGGAGAATTCAATCACAAAACTAAAACAAATTATTTTTTTAATAATTCAATTGCTTCAAAGATTTAGATCTAAATCATAATTCAAAATAAACATATAATATTAACATTTTTGTTAGAGCGAACACACAGATATAAAAGGAATAAAGAGTTGTCTCTCTTTTCAGGGGTCATCGACCTTAATTCAAGGTGGAATAACACACCTGGAAAAAGTCACACAAATTAACAGTTAATTATTTGATTATGAAAGATATAATGATACATCAACAGTACATATGTCAAATAAGCGAAAAATTTGCAGTTTGGGGATAAAAAATGAATTACTATCTAAAAAAATTCAATTCAGTAACAACAAAAGCCCTTGCGGGATTCGAACTCTGGATGTACGGATGACAAGCCGACACTTTTTTCACTCGGCTATGTAGTAAGTTACATTTTTTTATCGATAAAATTCTTTTAATAAAACGAATGTAGTTTCGATCAGAGGTCAGCTATTTTGTGATGATGTGTTATTCCACCTTAAATAGTAAGCAAAATCTTCGATGTCTGATTTTTCCAAAGATGAATCCGGTACCTGAATAATGCAGTATCTATTGACTGAACGTTTTACATAGCTTTGAGCAAAAGATAGTGATATTAAAGAAGCACTGCCATTGATACGATGAGCTGTAATTATCAGTTGTAGGTCTATCAATCCATTTTACCTAGGGAATTTTATTCTCCTTGGTTACCTCAGCACTAGGATCTCTGATACCTGTGGAAGTCTTCTAGACAACATCCTAGTATACCCGTAGAAATAGTTAGCTTTATTGCTTTTAATCAGCAGTGAATAAATAAATTATCACTTTTGTGGTTTTCATTACATATGGTCTGTTATCCTAAAAATACTAATCATGTCCATAAAGCCTTTCACTTCTCAATACATTGAACGGAACGGGGTTTATATGTAGCATCCGGTGAGATGGTAATATTATCAGTATCATACCTGACCTTTTAGCAACGCCGTCTTTTATGTTCGGTTGTTTTGTAAATTTCAAGTTCATCGTTTTAACACCAGACAAGATGTGCCTCTAAAATCTCGATCATCATCCCAATAAGCTGTAATGTTCCTATTTTCTATACATTATATAGCATGACGATACTTTAGAAGAAAATTGTATCGGTAGAAGGTTACTAAGACTAAAGTGAAATGAATCAATATATATGTCGGACAGAATCTAAGTCGTTTTGAATCGACCAACAAAAAGCTCCTTGCCACCATATCAATAATTGACAGAAAAAGAGTGATAACCCATTCCTATTTATCATCGTTTGCCCATTTGCAAAGACTACTTATTACAAATTGCTCTCAATTTGTCAAAATTCGAAACTTGGTTCCATTCTGAGTGTGAATGAGAGCTGTTTTGATCTCGGTAGTCCCCCGATTGATCGATTGATTGGCAGTCTGCCTTGTTATTGGTTCTGTTGGTGAACGTTTAAGGAAGAATATACGCAACAAGCTCTCGTTATTGAAACCGATGCCGTAGAACTTAATCAACGGTCAGTCATATAACAATAACGAGTCTTTATCACGCTAGTACGTCCTATAACACAGTATGTAGATTCAGAGTTTGCTGAAGGCAGAGCCCAAACTCAAATACGCCGTATTCCGATGCAGGCCAACCGCTTTCCATTTATACTAAATCGATGCACAACCGAGGCATTCAATGTTACACACTGTTACTTTTCAGTTTCATGTTGATTTAAAAAAAAAAAAAAAAATCGTCGACTCACCAAACCTGTTCATCACTAGTGCATGTTTGTACATATGCGCATATGTAAAGCTTTATGAGAAATTCTGGTTGGCTGGCCTAGAGATGAATCAAGTTGATCTAGACGAAATCATCATTTACTACTGATTTGTTTAACCGTTTTGATATTTTGCAGAATTTATGTTACATGTTCTATTTCTGAATATTATATTTTCGCCATATATACTTAATTAGCTTTTTGACAAAAGACAATTCAAATAAAATCATCTATCATCTCATGTTTTGCAAATCATTAGTTTTCTGCAAAAAAACTCAAGTGCAAACGACAGTTGTGATAAATTATCTGACGATACTAAATAAAAAATGTTTAACAACAGTTCAAGCATTCTAACTATTTAATAACAACTGTTAAAATGTATAAAAATAGGATACGTGCATATGACAATAAATAACAAAAATTACCGACAGTCCGTCATTAGTGCGGTATGATCTCGTGGTAACTTTGATTATCGTTTAATTAATTATTTCTATTAATTACGACATAAATCTAGTTAATGGCGCTGCCTTACAGAATGAATCAATCACCGATACGCCGTTTCTTCTATTGCTGACTCTGGTTTCTTATTGCTTCTGTGCCTTTTCCCGTTTTCTTGCCTATGGATTGGTTGCATGGATTCATCCGGGTTATCATCTTCGATGGCGTACCTCTGACGTCGTTCTTTAATTTCGCGCACTTTATGTTTCCATTGTGAAACTCCAAGAAGGCTCAAGAACAAGAAATAAGACATGGTGCATAGCAAAACAACAACGCTGTCACGTCTAACGTAAGGAATTGTAGATAGAATCACACATTTTGAATACTGCATTGTGGGATAGATAATTGTCCCTGAGGTTTTCCTTTCGTAGGCGCTGATGCATATCGTATAGCTGGTGTCAACTTCCAAACGATTAAATACATAGGTGTTGACCCAAGGGTGAAGCATATTAGAAACAAATTTCCCATTTTTATAGAAACACTCGACAATTGAGCCGTCAAAAGTATCATTTCTGATGGAAGGGTCGAGGATGAATTTCCAAGAAATAGCTATGCTGGTGGTTGAACTATTTTTCCACATAACTTGAAGTTTTTGGTGCTCAGGTATTCTTGTTGTTGGAATAGTTACAAATGTAATATTTGTTTCATTAGCGAAGTTAACTTCTAGAAACGGAGCGCCATTTTGAACAACGCCTGCTCCAGTGATGATGTTATTAGCAGACGATGCAAATACAATACACAACCAAATTAACATGTCAATTTCAACATCAAATGTTTTTCGAGAAAACATTTTTCCGGGAACACTTCATCTGAAAAAGATAACGAAATTCATGTATTATGATACTGTTCGTGTCCACAAGGAAAAACAGCTACTTCCACTAAAACGCGTTTTCCATTACATGATTACCATTTATACAATTATCAATTACGTGGTGTGAATGGGGAGTGTCGCTGCAAACCTTAATAGCAGTCAAGTTATATTATTCGCATTAACTCCACACAGATTCCGTATAGTATGGTTCCCTTGAAACTGTTACCACACTCTTTGCTCAGACCACTTGGTTTTCCTTGTCAGAAATGATTGCTTTACAGTGTATTGATACACCGCTGGTGTTACCCCACAACTGCATTTGCTGTGTTGATATATGATTTGCGTTACATCAGGGTACAGCAATGCATTTAGTCAAATAATTATGGTTTATTGTTATTTATATAAAAGTCAATTCTAAAAATGGTGAAACGAATTGAATAGACCCCCCCCCCCTTATACATATAAGCCTGATATTGATGGGATTGTTTTTGTATACATTTGTTTAACAATTAAAAAGTTAAAATAAAGTTGGTTTCTCTAAATACCGCCAAATGAATTAACAATATTAATTAAGAAAGAGTTCTAATTTTTTAAGCAATTAAAGAAAGATTATCATATCTTTTTTTATACATGTATTATCTTGATATTAATTTATTTATTCATATATCTTTAAAAAAAATAGATATTTTATATTGAATATTCTATGTTCGTTGAAAATGTAAAAATTAAAAAAAATGCCATTGCACATCATTAAACCGTTTACCAAAGTATGTTTCCCTCGTAGTATGCTGTGAGGCAAATTGGTTGTTGTTGCTATTAATATACACAATATGTACATAGTTCTATACAACCGAATAAAATAATCAAAGTTTAATGACTATTATGCTATTTCTGTTTGAAGACTGTCTAATAATAGTCCATGAAAACGTTTCTGTGACGCATGTCTCATAAAGGTCTAAAAATAAGCAGAGTATCGCTTAAATAAATGTACTTCAATGTTATTCGCACGAAGCGCGTTCACTTTACCATACATAAAACACAGGTTGTTTTGATAAACTTACATGTACATGTATATGCAAAAGACAATTCAAATATACACTTTCACTGAAAATATTCGCCACCATACTGCTTCTAACAAAAATTTCTTTCGCTTTGATACTGTCATTCCAACTAATTAACTCAATGTTTAAAGAAACAACCTCCATTCTTGAATTCAGGATATCAGCTAAAGTACATGTAAATTCAATGTTATTCTCATCAGAAAACACGTTCAGATTACTTAACAACAGACTTGTCTAAAAGCCTATATGCAATAAACAATTCAAAAACAGTCTAAACTGAAAATATTCACCATCAAGCTGTTTCTAACAGCAACATATTGTAAAATGAATTTTTTTAATCTTTAAGTTGGTTACTAACTGCTAATTAATTCAATGTTCAAAGAAGCAACCTTGAAGTGCATGAATATTTGCTTCGCATCGTCTAGAACGATTTTGCTAATTGGAAACATGGAAAACACATTAAATGGAATTAGTTTCCAGCATGTTATTAAGCAGGCGGTATTTTGAACAAGTTCTTGACAATTAACAAAGTGTTAAAATGCAAAACAGATTTTTTAGTTTTACAGGAAAAAATCCCTAAAATACACATCGAAGAATTTTGCCAAATTATTGACTAATTTCGCTGATGCATTTATAATGCAATTATCAAGAGGTAGTCAATAAATTATGTGTTGTATCGCTTGAAAAAAGCAATGGTGAATAGACTAAGCAGATACAATAACAATATTAATGATGTCAACTTTGTAACTTCTACATTGGAAAAAAGAATGAAAAAAGCTTAATCAATATTGGTAATACACAGTAGAGATCGATAATCTTAAAGAGCTCCCGACTGTTTTGTACTGCCTGGTATTGAAAAATTGGATTTAAAAAGCCTTTTGCAAAACTGGAATGTACTATTAATACATGTACATGTATTTAAAGTGACTTAACCGTTGAATAATTGATTCAATGCAGTCAAAGTATTATATAGACAAAGTAGTGCATAATACAAACATTTCTAAAAACCTTGGGGAAGGTGGTTTTTCTGGTCAGAATTTAATTAATACGAGAATTGCGGCTTTTAGAGCCAAGAGTCAACGGCGAATTACATGTAAGTCTAATAATTATTACAGCAAAAAGATATAATTTCATTTATTATACTTTCATGTTAAATACTGCATTCTGATTGGTTTAGACGCAGTTGACAATCCGTTCTCTCTCCCTCGCACGCTTAGCAACGGGCCGATAGAACGAATTGTTACATGCGCGTTAATTATGCGCGTACGGTTCGCCGTAAAATTCACGTCTTTTCTATATAAAAGCAGTAAAATTTGCTATAAAAATTAAGACATTCAGTATAATAAAATAAATAGTGCCTGTTTGGGAGGGTACCAGTTGAAACTGACACCCCTCGAAAACCATTGTCAACCTCCGCTTCGCGTCGGTTGACAATGGTTTTCTCGGGGTGTCAATTTCAACTGGTACCCTCCCAAACAGGCACTATTTATATAGTATCGTTATTATGTATTTTCATCCTCATCTCTATCGAAGCTCAAAACCCGCTCCCTCAGTCGAATCGTTTTGAAGTTGAGAGCCCTGCTTAGCATTAAGCCATGCAGAAACTAGATCGATTTCCGTAGTTGCAAAACGGCATCAATCTTTTTTTAAATGAATTAAAGATTTGTCGTCACGTAAAAAATTGATATCTTGAGATGATGCGCTTCCATCTCAGAATGGGCCGTACACGAGTAGGCCGGGCGTTCAGCGTCCAACGACGGGGATTTCGTGCTAAAAGAGAATGAAATAACATAAAGATTCTTATCAATCAAAAAGTTGATCCCCACAAAGTAAATAATTCACTTTATTCCTGTTATCAGCATTAGGGATTTGGCCGGTGGTTTGATAAATTCCGGGATTGATTTATAATCATTGCAGAAAAGTTTGCAATGCACGGAAGAACGATTAGGAGCTATATACAAATTGATCTTTCGGATTCCGAAGACACGATGTGTGCCCGGATCAGAGTACATGGCGGGCCATGAATTAATAACGCGTGCTCCATAATATCTTTACTGCAAAAAGATATCATGTACATGTACATAATTATGTAATAGTTAGTCTACAGTTTTCAATGACCCAATGTTCATGTGTCTAATTCAACTGCACGTCAAATAGCAATGCTCTCTCTCTGTCTCTCTCTCTCTTTCTCTCTCTCTCTCTCTCGTTAATTCAAACGTTTTGGTACTTTTATGAATGTGTTCATTTAATAGTACCAATATGAAATAACTTATTTTTGACGGAACAACCACATGTCAATCATTTACGTTGTATCAAGATTGTTTGAATAGCAACCCGATTCCATATTACCGACTGAGTATTCCCCGCGCGCCCGAAGCTCATTTAATCAAGAAGACGAACCAATTTGTGCAATGTATTGTATCTGATGAAGGACACACAAACATTAATTCTGTAAAATATAAAGCGGAATAAGAGACAGGTTGGGCACAATATTATAACGAGCATCAATCAATAACTTTATTGTTGACCTCTGTATACTACGCTGTATACGGAGGGGGGAGGTAAATGGTTCAGCTTTAAAATTCCTACGTTATTACGGTTGATTATTAGATTTGTTCACGCGTTCAAACAATTGCAATCGATTTAAAAGAGTTATAAACTTGCAATTGACTATTTTCTATGACTTTTTACAGTCATCAAAGAAAGATCTTTTTAAAAAAAATGCAAATTATGTTACACTTGTACTGAATAAACTTCATGTCAATGTACCAGCCGTCTTACTTTGCTTTGCATCAGTACCGAAGATAAAATCTATCCAAATTAGGAAATTGTTATCTTTTGTACAATCGATAGCCAGTTGGTTCGTCTTTCCACCCAACTCTAGCTGAGCCGGAAATTCAACTCTCCTTCAATACACGAAAACCTTATTGGATTTACTCAATCTATTGAGATGCATATTCTTCCCTCGACCCCTCACTCTGACACATTAGCCCCTTTTATAAAAGAGAAAACCAACCCGATTTCCGCTACAAACGAGGACCCGGATTGGATAGGTTTACACAGATGCGTTCGATTCAGATAGACACCGGATATTGAATAAAAGATATCAAATGTACATAAAATTGACACCATGATGAAATTGCGAGCCTTTGAAGGTGAACGACAAATACCCGCCGCTGCTAGGATCCAGCATGGCTACCCTGGCCATTCAAATTGGTTTCCGGCATTTGCCTATACATGTATTTCGGTTAATGAATATTTCTAAAAGTGGGGAGGTATTCAGTGTCAAAGTCTACAGGGGGATTCCGTTACACAAAACATCATTCATTCGATAGCTATAAATCTCCTATCAATTATTACAGCGAATGAAATACTTTGGTTTCAGACATTACTTGTATTAGCTCGATGGATGCATGGCACGGATTGCCATCAGGTGCATTGCACCCGAAACTCACATCTTCTAATTATCGTCTACAATGTTTCATTCCAACTAACCCCTAGTAAATAAGAAATGACTTTCCTTGCTGTCATGTTAGACAATACATTTTAGCAGTGGACAACGACCAGCCGAAAAATAAATGGCGCTTAGTATCAATGTATTCAATTTTTAAAAAAAAATTATATTATACATGTAATTTTGTTTCCTTCAGATTTATGCATAGTTACATAATATTCCACAGTTCGTTGTCTTTTGGGATTTCTTGCGTTTCTTAATGTGATGTATCAAATACCAATGCAGTCGGGATTAAATTATTAATGTCCACTGTCATGGTTTTGCTAAAAACGAGTCTAATTTAATGATTTTAGTGACATGACGCTGTTCAGAGTTACAAACCCTTTTACATCACACCATGGTCTCATTGCACGAAAACTATTTAAGTGTCGTAATGGGTTTGATTATTATTGGATGATACTTTTTTACAATTAAGATTATGCATAAAGTCCTTCATTGTTATAAATCTGACACATTTTTTAAAGATTTGAAATAGGGATGTAACTTTTTTTTATCATTTGACTGTGTTTCTTAAAGGAATTACAATAAGTATGCACTGTAATGATATTTGCATGTTATTTTTTTCATTTGAAAGTTCTTCGTCAAAACAAGGATTCTTTGGTGCCTTAAAACACTCATCATTTCCTATGTTCATTTGACTCTCTAGCTTCTGGCTCTAACTCTAAGTCCGAGTCAAATTTCTCTCATTGTGTCCGATATATATTTACTGTTTGCCCGTCATTTTATTTTTATTTTTAATCCTATTTTTAAACTTTTGATAACATTATCGAAAGGTGTTATGATTCAAATAAATGCAGACATTACCTCGTCATCATAGTTGTTCTACTCTTTTAAAAAAAAATGCATTCCACCACCTCCCACACCTAGGACCTTACGTCCTGATAACGTCAATAAGGAAATCAACAATCTGGTGTCAAAGCTTAATCACAGACCGAGCACAAGGAAAACACACCTGTCATAACGTCCGTGTTTATGATCTGCTTCGATGTTAAGGCTTGTGATATAACAATCTATGTTCAATTTATAACATCTTTTCATCATAACAAACCCAACCCTCATAACATGGCTAAAGAACCGAAACACATGGTGTATTTCTCTGTGCAACTTGTTACTCACTAAATGTGCACACTTGTTCGTAGGTTATGTAAAGGTACTCAAGCAAAACAACGAACAAGAAAATATGAAATTTGGACAACTTCTTGGGGAATTTACATATATTAATCTGAAAATGGGTTCTCTTATAGTCTGAATCCTGAGTGAGGCTATTGATTATCTTAATGAATTAAAGGTGAAAGAATATGAACGCAAAACAAAACCTGTTTCAACTACCATTGAGAGATATCATATATATGTTTTCATTGCAAAGAGTTTTGTTTATTCTAGGCTTTTTTTTTCTTTGTAGAATGCAAAATATGTTAAAAAGAGAAAACTGTTGGGTGGTCAGTAGCCCCTTACAGAGACGCAACTTCTGCCAAATTAAACATAGTCTATATAATACTATATTAAAACAAACAATATTCATGATTAAGAAACCTCTATGTTCCATCATGAATTGTGTATGTCTCTGCATATGAAGACTCTATAAAGACCTTCAAAATAAAATAAATCTGAATTGCAACTATGATTAATCTTATCGACAGCTTTTATTTATATTATTTTGTTTTTTTATTTCCTAATGGTTCTTTGGGATTTTTGTGGGACTTCCTGCTATACTCTAATACCTTAATCAGGTTTTTTTTATTCGCCAACCTTTGCACATTCATAACAATAATTGTTGTAGTGAGGCTGATTTTTAAAAAATAAATGTAAAACTTTAAATAAATGCATATAATTTCATCCCAACATTTTAACTTGACCTTTTTTTAAAGGCTTTTATATAGCCATAAGTACGGAGTAATGATTTACCCTGGCGGGAGTATCTCACTTACCCAAGAGTCGCTAAGTATCCTTTTACCCCATGTAGTTTTAAAATCGATGCTCTTCTTTTCTCATACCAGTATCGTTTATATACACTGTAGTTTTGCATCGTTAGTCATAACTATACACTAGAGACATTCAATATTTTTATAACAATGCAATTAAATCCACAATGCATATTATTAAATGATTTTATTATCATTGTAATTGATGTTACAACTCTCTATATTCTTAGGACAATTTCAGCAGATATGACGATAGTCAGACACCATTTGTACATGATTATCGACGATTGAGAAATGAAATATTCAAGTTGGTGTAAAACCTTTTACTAGCAGATAAACATTTCCTGCACTTAAAATCAATATAATGATCAATACTTCGGTGCAGTTTCATCTCTGGTAATTATGACATTATCTTTGTGTAAGCCACGCGTGACTTGCCTCCTGATCCACTGTTCTGTGTAGACTTTGTTCACCTACATAACATAATACAATGTAGTAACGACAAGAAAAAACCAAGGCTGGGGTAATGAGCGGGATTTTCACGACCTTTGTGGAACGAAACGTGAAAGTTATTACATCCATAGGAAACCGGCAATCTTTTACTGCCGGGCTGAAAGCTAACAGGATGTTTTCATCATTTGTAGCCAGCAAAACGCAGCAAAATATTATCTCCGTATGTTTTTGTAGTTGGAATTCTACGCAAGAATGTTCAGAGTGGTTTCAGTGATCCCACTTGCTTCGGAATTCAAAATCTAAATACATCTATGAAAGCATGATGACAGACCACTGAAAGCCCTCTGAAGGCAAATCTAAGAAGTTCTTAACGCTCGAACAAATCAGTTTATGATATTTCACGTTGAGAGAAAAAAAAAATGAAAAGAAAATAGACATGATATTATGAAGCAGGAACTTCATAATCAACAAATTATACCACTTTCACGGTTAATAAGAAAATTTCACATATTGCAATTTACATCTGCTGAAGACAATAAGGCAAGCGACAAAGTGTGACGTATTTTTAACTCACCTGTTTCAGGTAAACACACGCTCAGACCATCACCAGCATCGGCTTCCGACGGCGTACAGGAGGAAACCTGTATTCACATCCGTATCATTTACCAAGTAACAAAGTGCACATAACTACATCGTTAAGTTGTTTATGTTTATCTCAATAATAAACCGAAAAACATCACAAAACGACGTGGATGCATTATTTATGATCCTATTGATCTGTGGTGGACTTTTCTCTTCACACTTTTGTAGTTTTCAATCGATTGTCACTTTCCAGTGGATACCGGGTTGACGAAAAATTTAACTTAACTCAAACCGGAAGTACAAATAGTCCGTGAACAGCAGTAGAAGCATTGAGATTAATGGCAACTTTAACCAAATATTAGAGAAGAGCTTTCCAGTAGATTTTATCGCAAGGTTCTCATTCGCTTACTAACAGCTGCAGATCAACATATTCCGCAACCTTTTTATATAAGATCGTTAATATGTTTCTACATCAGCGTGGTTTTGTGGCCAACTGGTAGAGTAAGAATGGGTTATCAGCGCTTTGGCTTAAAAATCCAATAATGTTACATTGAACAGTTTATGGTATTTATGCCTGCTGAAAATAGTCTGGGTCGCCAACTGTTATCAGCGAATTGATTGTCCAGAGAGATATCGAATTGTGGATAAACAATCAATCAAGGCTGGGAAATAAAGTGCTGAACTCGACATCTCTTTCAACATTTGCATTGCCTTTTCATAAATATCATGTTATAAAAGAGTATTTAGAGATCTTTCATTTTTATCAAGACGGATACAGAGATTTACGTGGATATTGTAGTTAAATCATATACAAACCTTGACATTATTTGACCACAGATACTGGGTATTTCGCTGTTCTCGACTCTTTTTTTATTGACTGATTGATTTGTGATGATTACACGTGAACCAATATTGGAAAAAAGAACGTCATCTTAACTGATCTGCAAATGTATCACGAGTGAGCACGAAAAAAAATATGCTCGATATACACTCTCATTGAACAAAATCGAGTTATAAATGTTGAATGATTGATGTTGAAAACGATATTAATAACAAATCTGAAAGTTCATAATGTAGAATAAGTTTATTAAATCCTGCCAAGCATTACGGATGATCTGGTACTTTCCAGTGACAGAATAAATGCTACTAGTTCTGATTGTCGACGTTTGATTGCGTGCAAAGCTTCCATCATGAGACACAACAATTATATTAATTCAAAAAATCGCTGTGGTTCTGTCGGGTCTCCTAGTGAATGCGAGCGCCGAATCATAAACAAAACGATAAAAAATAATCACATTTATTGTTTTTGTGTCTCCATGGAATTTGTATGGTTGCTTTAAAACTTGATATAAATCACGAAACCTTTCAGGTCTTTCCGGAATATCACACCACTTTTTTTCTGGCGGTTAGAATGTACTATAGAGAATTTTTCATACAGGGTTTTGCTCTCAAATTGGACGTCAAGTTCCTGCATGCAACCTCTATATGATTCTTCAGCTTCGTGCGCAAATTAATAAGTACCTATACACAATAAAAACGTAAGGTTTCTTCACAGCTCTCTGACTTTCACCTTTTTGTTCCTTAATCAAATCGATTTGATGAGCTACTAGAAATGAAAGGTTATGTATTGAAACGGGCACTGGCACTATAAAACATGTTTTAAGAGTTTTGAGTTTGGCCTTTACTTTATCGACCTGCACACAGTAATATACTTCTTTAAAACAGTTAATGTCTGAAGGTAGCCAAGATATAATGTGAACAATAGTTCGTATTTACATTCACTTTTTTCCCCCTATTGAATTGCATTGATTGATTTGAGTGATATTTACGCATAACACAGACGACCCGACCCAATCACAAAATTCTTGTGCGTATGAATACAATCTTCCTAAAGTATTTCTCGAAGACTCTCCTCGCGACAGCAAACCGGATCACGACCTGATAAAAATTTCATTGATTTAAATATTTCTTAACAGTAAAATGAATCCAATTTATTAATTTATTATCATAACAAAGGTTATATCCATCGGTTAACAGAATGCAAAGTAAAATTGTGTGTAATTATATTTGATAGCGTTGTGCACTATTTTTGTCAGCATACTTCGGCTGTTCTAATCGCTCTTTCGTCAATGGCGCATTACCCGTAGAATATGGCATATATTTTGAAAAATACACCATAATTGCAGAAAGGAACAAAAATGGTAAAAACGTAAATATCAGCATTGAATCATTAATTTTTTAAAGATGTAGTCTCATTACTGCAACGGTGTGTGCAAACAAATTTTCATAACGCGCTAGCGCGCGTTATTCAATTTGTATGCACACACCGTTGCAGTTACGAGACCACATCTTTCAAAAAAATAATGATTCAATGCTTAAATGAACATCAAAATCAAAATATTAGTATAAAAAAAAGGTATTTTATCCATTTAAGTCACGACAATGTATTTCATCCATTGTTTTATCGTTCAGAAGAATGTAATATATGCTGATCGGATTTGTTGTATGCACAGGCGAAATATTTCGTTTTGTAATAAGATGATTCCCTGTACTATAATCAGGCGCCTGTGATTATTTGTTGTACAGTCTCAATCTTATACAAGAGTACATGACTGTACATCGTACAAACTAATATATATCATTGATCAGTAAACGTTCAAAAGTTTGATGAATGGTGTGAAAGTTTCGCCAGCTACAGACAGGAAGACAGATATAGCAAAACATCATATTAAGAACTTCGGGGACATTATGCTAACCTTGACCATTTAACGAAAACACTTCTTTTCGTGTAGCTCTGGTATAGGTATCTCATTGCTGCTCAGGAAAATGACACTGTAACAAACTGAAATTCTTTGGGTTAGTGTTTTTTATTTTCCCCTTGGTTCACCCTTCCGGTTTGTACATAATCCTTTGGGGAGCCCCTTGGTTTAATACTTTAACCCTTGGTTCCTATGGTTACATATCAATCCTGTGGGGAACCCCTCGTTTGTACCTTAAATAGTCAGGTAAAAGTATGCACGGGATAGTACCCGGGAACATCAGCCGATAGACGTGGTCGTCATCCCGTCTAGTGCTATTAGGGGCCTGTCTTTAGAAAAACATCAGGTATTTAAACAACCCATTTATGTACGTTTTTTAACACGCGTTTGAATAGTTTTTCAGTAGTATGTTTTTCTTTTGTTTATTTTTATCAGGGTCTATTTTGCCTTGTTTTGCCGTTAAATTTCCCGTCCTTACAGAACGTCAATAGCTGTCAGGGAAGGAGGGTTCTTGGGTGCTGAATTATTTCCGGCTCCTGTATTTATGAGTAGCCGTTTCCATTTTCATGGGAGAGTTTTATAGAGACCGCTGTTCTACATTCAACATCATCGAACGTAACATCAGGCGTCCCTCAAGGAACTGTACTTGGACCGCTACTATTTCTTCTGTTCATAAATGACATGCCAGAGAACATATCATCAACAGCTAGACTATTTGCTGACGACTGTCTCTTATACCGAACAATCAACAGCATAGAGGATGCTAAAAAACTCCAAAAAGATCTGGACACTCTTCAAAGATGGGAACAAACCTGGCTTATGGAATTCAACCCAGACAAGTGTGAGGTGATCAACATAACCAACAAGAGATCACATGTGTACCATGACTATAACATCCATGGAAAGATATTAGCTCATGTAACCCATGCTAAATATCTGGGCCTAACCTTCAGTACCAACATGACATGGAACAAACATATCGACATCATAACCAAGAAGGCAAACTCCACCTGTGCCTTCCTGCGACGCAACATCAGCAGCTGTAGCAAGAAAGTTAAAGCCCAGTGCTATACTACCCTAGTCAGACCTAACGTCGAATACGCTGCCACAATATGGGACCCATATACCAAACAAAACATTGACAAATTGGAACAGGTCCAACGCAGAGCGGCACGTTTTGTCAATGGGGACTACTCAACATACAGCAGCGTATCGAAGATGATAAAAGACCTAAATTGGCCGTTACTACAACAACGACGCCAAAACATGAAATTGATCATGATGTACAGGATAGTATACAACCTGATTGCAATCCCATCTCAAATCTACCTGACCCCAGTTATTACCACCACAACCAGAGGTCATTCCATGAGATTCATCGTGCCACACTCCCGGATCAAGACTCACCAGTATTCTTTCTTCCCCTCAGCCATCCGCCTATGGAATACCTTGCCAGACACACTAGTGGTCTTACCAACGCTGGAGGCGTTTAAGGCAGGGATCCAGTTGGCGGAGTAAAGTCGAACACCGTTTTTAACCCTGTTTTAACCTGTAAAAAGAACTCTTTTAAGTGTACAGTCCTTCGCCGCTGCGCGCATGTACAGAGTTCGACAATACTCGGCCAACCGAGGGATGAACGAAATTGGAAGAAGAAGAAGAGTCACAGGTACTTGGGGACGGGACCCCCCCCCCCCCCCAATATTCACCCCCAAATTCCAGAGTTATTTTTTTCATCATTTATTTTTTAAATTATATGTTGATGTATGCTACACTAAAAAAATTCACAATTAACGCGAAATAAGCTACATGTATGTACAAAAAATGTATATACCACTGGTATAAAAAGAGAAGAAGGTTGGCAACTTCAGCAGACGCCATCTTGTAAAATTCGACACCTCGCTAGGAAATCCCAACATTATTTAACTGAAAAGAACTGACCGGCTGGAAGTGATGGTCGCTGTATTTCCACAAGTTATAAAAAAAATGAGGAGCAATGCTATTTTGTGACTTTTCAATAAATCCAGTCGTGTTATTTTCACATTTTACACCATTGAACTCTCGTTTCAATTTTCAGTGAACGGAAGTCGTCATTATCTGCATTATTTTAGTTGCAGGCAGCTATTTTTAGTAAAATTTTACTGTTTTAACAATCGTGATCCTCTGATCTGTTCATGTATCTAACGCCACTCGGATGTCTTCTTCTGGTTTTACCTTTTGCTAAAAATAGCTGCCTGTGACTAAACTAATGCAGAATGAACGACTTCCGTTCACTGACAATTGAAACGAGAGTTCGGTGGTGTAAAATGTGAAAATAATACGACTGGATATATTGAAAAGTCACAAAATAGCATTTCATCTCCTTTATTGATAACTTGTGGAAATACAGCGACCATCACTTCCAGACGGTCAGTTCTTTTCAGTTAAATAATGTTGGGATTTCCTAGCGAGGTGTCGAATTTTACAAGATGGCGTCTGCTGAAGTTGCCAACCTTCCAGTGGTATTTACATTTTTTATAAATAGCTTATTTCGCGTTAATTGTGAATTTTTTTTGTGTAGCATACATCAGCATATAATTTAAAAAATAAACGATGAAAAAAAAAATAACTCCGGAATGTGGGGTGAATATGTGGGGGGGGGGGGGGGTGTCCCGTCCCCAAGCACCTGTGCAGTGAGTGAGTA
This sequence comes from Magallana ariakensis, assembly GCA_020458035.1. Lineage (NCBI taxonomy): Eukaryota > Metazoa > Mollusca > Bivalvia > Ostreida > Ostreidae > Magallana > Magallana ariakensis. The sequence goes on along the minus strand of CM035814.1, from coordinate 36,347,902 downwards.
AACTACGGCGGCCCTTTCGACTTATCTCTAAAACTACCTGTACTTGACGGTGATCCTCGCAGTTTTATCAGTTTATTATCGTCAATGCAGATATATGTTATAACTTAACATTGTGAAAGTTTGATATTCATAATTATATAATTTGTGTCACTTGAAAACTTATACTCTGAATATTGAGTTTATTGAAAGTCATGTCCCATCGGCGTGAACCAGGCCATGGATCATTTACAGCACCAAAGAAAACCTTCGTTTGATGCAGTTTCGATAGACCCGTGCAGCATGTGAATATTCTACTACAACTTAGTTCTGGCTGTTGCCGATATGCATGTACCTGACTGTAACCACGTGCTCACCTGAGGGTCCTTCAAAACCACGTGCGCCGGAACCGGGCTTCGAAAATAGACTTTTACTTCATTCAATTATTTCATTTGTATATTTCTGTTTGTTTGGTTTTTTGTTTTTGTTTTTTGGTTGAATTTTCTGTTTAATTCTTTTTTTTTTTTGTTATTAAATATTTTGTTCAAAATTTTATACTTGTTCTTTTGTTTTATGTAAGTTCATCAGGGTGCATAATCACACATCCTCACAGACACCATCTTGCTAAGCGGTTTTTTGTGGGTTTTTTTTTTTTGCTTGCTTTTGTTTTTTAAGCGGGGGGGGGGGGGATCCTTGTCAAAATTCAATCATTATGACATATCGAAAACCGAGGAGCGGATGGAAGTTCTAATTTCAGATTGAACGTTTCTAATACAATAACTGTTTGTTGTCTCAGTGTGAATGAGAGAATATTTGGTTTTGTATTTGGTTAAACAACAAATAACTAATCGGCGCATTAAGTTAAATAAAAGACCAAGAAAAACTTAATCCACATAACGTTTTATTTACAAAAAATTAATTCATAAAAGCAGGATCACTACATTGTACCGACATTGTATTTGTGTAGAAATAACAAAAAAAAAACTGATCACGATTACGACACGGAAATATCAAGAATCTTGCCAGTAACGAAAAATAAAACTTGATATCGCGATTAATAATAACACTGAAATCATATCATATACAAAATACCGGGAATATGAGTTAAAATCATGATCAATGATTTGATAGATTCGAGATTCCCCCGTCAGTGAAACCTTTCATGGGTTTATCAGTGTGAGGAAGTGCCTATACACAGAAAAACATTAACAAAAGTGTACACAAAAATAGATTGTAAATCTATTGATAACTTAAAGCAACAACTGAGAGATAATTGCACGAGATACAACTGATATTTACAGAGGTAATAATAAAAATATGGTGTTTATAAATAAAATACATGCCAAACAACCGTTGGGGTGTTTTACATTGTAAATAGACGTGAATATTTTGCAAAAACAAATCAACGTTACTCGTTACTGAATCATATAGATGTGGTCCCCTTGTAACGAATATCACAAACAATGCAAAGTATGCTGTTCAAATATTTCAACAATGGTGTTTTCATAAAACTTTATACATATAATCGACGTTATTCAGACGTGTTTAAAGGGGCTACATCACTCTTAAATATATTGCATTGAAACATATATCGACTTCACTACAAACATTATTGGTTGTCGAATATGAGAAACCAAATACTTGGTTGTGTTACTCTAGCAATGCTTCACGATATTAGACAAAGTATTCCGTCCTCTGTAACATTGCTATTCAGAACTCGTCGCTTGCTGCCAGTAGCCATCGCTAAATCAGCGCGTGTCTGACATAAAAGGAATAGCTTCCCTGTATACTGAAGGAAAGTGAGTACAATTTAGGTCACCAAATATGACACTTCTTTTCTGGGTTCATCGGACTTCCGGGCGGACATTGGTAAGCCTCAGAGAAATCATAGGAATTAGAGAGAGGACCCAGGACCCTACAAAGTAATGCAATTAGTCTGCTGGTATCGAGAGTTATCAACATATGTATATACACTATATCCGGTCGATGTCGGGGACTTACGTTTTCAAATCGATTCATTCTCATGTATTCAATTTAAAGCAAATTGCAAAAATCAAGAGTCAAACAACTAGAACTATTAAAGAAAATTTAAATAATGTTTATGTATATACATGTATAAATGTGTTTAAACAATCAGTAACAAAGTTACAGAGTTACTGCAAGAAACCAAGATGAGTTATCTTTCGTGCTACCTTACAATGAACATACATAAGAGAAGCAGAAGACTTACCTGATAGATCCTGGACTATGGACAGACGTCCGAATTTTCTCCAGAGCCTCCTCGTCACGCATGCTTCCACACCAAATCTTAAAACCACAGGTTTTATTTAAAACTCAATCATTAAATTACAGTTCAGAAATTTTTCCTTTTAAATATTGATATTGTATGTTTAAAATCGCGCATTTTGAACAAGTATTTTTTGTTTGTTATGACCTATTTGTGTATGTAATATTTTGCTAAAATCTGTGTTTTGAGGCTGGTGTGCAAAATTTTTTCATCTGAAATTTATTACACATAAATATGAATTGTATTTTATGAGATATCTCAAAATTGTCACATTTTAAAAACGACGAAATTTACTCAATGTAAAATTCGATTAGTGTTCTCATATGAGGCACAATTGTTTTCGAGTTATTTGATAAAATAACTTTTGTCTAATCGTTATTAACAATAAAATGTGTTCAAGTTAAAGAACATTTAGAATTGGCTTCATAAACTTTAAAATAAGAAAATGTTACCTAATATCTGAAAATTTCAACTCTTCAAAACGAATACCGCATTCATATGACTAATTGTTAAAGAGGGGATTTTGCTAGAGTAAAGAGAATTAAAGGTTTCTTACCTGAGCGTAGTTAAGGAAAAACAACTGCTGATGCGTCAGCCCGATTCCTGGAAGGTCTTTTTCTGGACCATACTCTTCTAGCCCTTTTTTATATGCCTAAATATAATTTTGTTAGTATTAGTATTGTCTTTTGATAACAACCCTAATTACTGTGACAGTAATATCTTATCTAAGAAACTGTTTCTAATACATTTTCTATATTTACCCGATAAGCTTGCTTCAGTCCACCATTATCGGCAATATTTTCGCCCTGCGTGTTTTTCCCATCAATCTATATATCCAAATATTAAATCAAACTCGATTATTTTCATTTTAATAAAACTTTTGAAAAATGTCATTTGTGTAGAGGAAAAATCATTTTACTTTTACCGCAATCTTAACCTTTCTATTCGACCAATCATTGGTTGAACCTACATTGAGGCCTATTTGTTCCAACTGGTAGCTAGAATACTGGTCAATCATACATTGGGCTCGCTGTCTAAAAGCGTCTATCGTCTCGTTTTTCCACCATTGCTTCAGATTACCAGACATGTCGTACTGTCGACCTTAATGAATATACATGTATCAATATATCAATGGATACTCTCCTCCATCATTATATTATACATTGCACCTTAATGCAAACATTTACAACTCTTACTTATTCTTAATCAAATCAATATACAGCAAAAGTTGATAGCGACGATCAAGAGACTACAGAAAAAAACCTACAACCATAATATGTTACAGTTCATTCTGCTGACAGTAATTAAAAATATCAAAAGAATTTACAAAATATGTCATTTTTAATTTAACCTTTTCACTTCATAATTTGATAGTTTTCTGTGCAATATTTGAATATTTGAATCTAAATATTTGATTATTTTATACGTACTTATGCATCTTAAAATTTCATGTATCTTCAGTGAAATTTGTCATGAATAATATTCGTTATAGAAATGAGAAGATACATTATATAAAATTTGCCAGCTGGGAATTTTGTACTTCGTTATAGCCATAAATTCGTTATAGTTGTGTTCGTAATAAACGACAATTTTCTATCTAGGTTGATATAAGAACTTTGCCGGGACATGAGTAAGAATTCGTTATAGTCGTAAATTCGCTATATCCGTGTTCGTTACAAGCGAGTTTTCCTGTAACTATATTTTTTATATTCCTAAATGGAAAATATAATTGATGTATATAATTCACTTCAGTGTTGTAATAATTATACTACTTAAAACCTTCTTAATGGAAATTATGGCACCGTCCTTATAGCTTACAGACAGATGATTTCTCAGAATTCATCAATACTGATTAACATTCCAGCTCACTCACCTTTATCATCAAAGCCATGTGTGATTTCATGCCCGATAACTACTCCAATGCCGCCATAATTCAAAGATCTGTCAAGAGGAAATACAAATTACATGAAAATTGGATACCAAAGAAGCTTAATATACATGACTTTAAGCGTAAAAAAACATGGACTATTGATAATCTTTGAATCCCATTTCAATCTGTTTATCAGTTTGGGTTTATAGAAATGTTTGAGAATTCACTTAAAGAAAGACGAATTATGCAGTTATGAACACTTTTAACCTCGCATTATTATTCATATTTTAGATATACTACATAAAAGTGATATGTTTTAACTACATATGATCGATGAACAACAAAACATGCAGATAGGTTCATTTTGTCATTTCGTTAAAAGGATACTTTATTTTTCTTTTCTCTTTTTTTTGTATTAAAATAAAAATGCATGTATCTTAAATAATAATTGATGCGAGAAATAATGTTTGAAATGTTAGAGTTAGATCGTAAATGGTGGCGCCAAAACGTTCCGGTACTAATGAATGAAACTTGCAAAATTTGAAAAATTGTTGAAACGCCGTACTATTTAAAACTATTCAATACAACTAAAGTCAATTAAACATGGCCTTAATGTCAACTTGCATAACATTAAACAAATGATAAATAACCAAAGTTGAAACACATGTCCTTGCAACGAGAGTGAGTTATCTTACTTGGGGAAATTGTCGCTGTAAAATGGGAGTTAACTTACTTGGGGAACTTGTCGCTGTAAAATGGAGGCTGTAGGATTCCCGCTGGGAAAACTGAATAAAAAAAGAGAGAGAGGGAAATGACTCAAATAAAATATAAATGAAAATAAAGATAAAAAAATTAAGGTGACAAGGACTAATACAGACAATGTTTGCTGTCCAATCCTTTTATGTCTCTTTTATATAATGAAATATTAATTTAATTTAGACATATTCTATTGATATCCAAATGGATTGAGCATTATTCATTAGGATTATAAAATACTGTTTAAAAGGCTAAATCCATTGCTATACCACAGGTGCATTACTAAGCGATGTTTATTACCCACTAAATCTTTTATTATTTTCGACTACAATATCGCTCTCCATGGGTTTGACAATAAATCATCCAGTACTTATATAATTTTAATTATCGAGTATATTACTTTTAAAATGATATTTTCAAATGGCATAAAGCTACAATTGATCACTTTATTATAAGATCAAAAATCAGTTGATGTATATACATGACTGTCTTTACCTATGTCGTTAGTATTGGGATTGTAAAAGGCATTCACTACCGCCGGGTCTTGCTCCCATCTGCAATTGGACATAAAACACATTGTACAAATCTATATAAAAATGATTCACATGTGAAACTGTTATCAAATTTCAAGAAATATTCAGCTGCATTTATCCTATTTAAGAACTAATTATTTATCTATAATCCAAAGAAAGGTTAAATTTGAAATGACTAAATAATTTTATAATTTACTAGCATTTGACGTTCGTTATTGATATACCGGTAAATTCTGCCCGTTTTCTACAGGAAATGGAATGTTACTTACTGGTCTTTGTCCACAGTTTTCCTGAGCTTGATCATCGCAGAATGAACCTCAAACCGTTTGGTGTTGACAATATTAGAAAAGTAATCAGATCCAACGTAAAGCTGATGAATAAATGTAAATATGAATGTAGACTACACATATATGGCGCGCCAAATTCACAAAATTGACCTAAACATATAGTTTCACGCCTGATAAACTTGGTTTATCGACTGTAAACTATAGATTAAGAACCGTAAACTATAGTTAACGATTTGTTAACTATAGTGTTCATCTGTAAAACCATGCATATTTAACGGTTGTAAATTATAATTTACGAATAATAATCTAAGTTAACCTGTCTGTAATTTAACGTTAACAATAGATGTTGCAGGTAAATGTAGATTCATTCCGTAAACTATAATTTACATCAGTTGACTTTAGTTAGGAGTTGTTAATCATAGTTTCACAAATCGCAAAACTAAATGTATATTTATCAGATAACGCTATTTATTGTCTATAGACGTTAACTATGTTTACAAATTGTGGAACCGTATATATCAGATAAACTATGTTTTGCAACCGCAAATGATTGTTTTCTGTGTAAATTATACTTTACACTTCTGAAACATACATCTATAGTCTGTATATCATCGCGTTATCTATGGTTTACAGATGTAAAATATAGATTAACGTCTTTATCTATACTTTACGGTCCGTAAACTATTATTAATAGTTAACAGCCGATAAACCTAGTTTATCAACTGTGAAACTATGTTTAGCTATTCATTTTAGTTTAACGTGCCATACACATCATGAATTGCATGGACATTTTTTATGGTTCTGATAGCTTATATTTTTCGTATTTCAAATTTTTATTTGGTAGGAACGTTATTTTATATCATTGATGCAATACAAATACACGTTAAATATCAAAGTTTGTGCTTAGTCTTTTTGTGTTTGTCTCTGTTTGTAAAACCAGTATATTTTTTGTAATAGATATAAAGCATTAAAAAAAATGTGCGTTAAATGAAACAAAAGTATGATGGATGGTTCACAGTCGTGAATACTGTCTTCTTGCCTACATGTACTTCATTTACCTCATTCTTACTACAATCGACAAATCGACATTTTGCAAAGTTAAATCACTTGTTTCCTATTATATTATTGTTTTGCTTCTACCACATAAACAGGGACTACTTAGACTTTATCGTTCAAGGTAGTTCTGAATGAAATTCTTTTTCGTTATCTTTTTTTCAATTTCAAAGTATCTACTGACTTTATTCAGCCGACAAGGGCACAACGTGAATTTTCGTTATGTAATATGTATTGTAACTGCCTTAAACAAGTGACAAATTTTCTTACCTTTTCGTATTTTTCATTAAGTTTGGATTCGTTTTTAATGAAATCAGGATACCCAATTCTTTCATTCATAGCATACGCCTATAAAACGAGGTAAACGGATAATATTTATCATTTGACTAGCAAAATCATCAATGCTTCAATTAAGTACATGTATATAATTTGACCTGCCTTGACCCTTGCGACCTTTCGAGTAGACTCGTCCATCCAATCATTCTCATTTAAGAGATCGTTGAAGGCTTCCCTCAGATTGTGAATCATGTGTAATGCCTAATTATAAATTACAGCGAAAGCTTTGTTACAAATTGACATAATCCGAACTTTAATCATATGTGGCAATATTTTTTATAGAAAAATATCAAAGTTGATTAAAATTAAGCATTTCAACCGTAACTCACAGCGTCTTTGCTCTCTTTTTTAAAATTCTCCCGAATAAACATGGCGCCAACCGCCATCCCCATTTCTTCATTCGTCAACTCGACGCATTTCTGCCACCGAGGTTTATCTCGAGTTATTCCCTGAAAAATTTCATATCAATCTAAATTAATCTCAATAAGTCCAATCTAGATAAGTAAAATTATTTTAAAATCTCAAGACAAGTTCACGAAATTTTATCAAGAGTTTCTTGAATATTTATCCCAGCTCTGTGGAGATCAAACTGTGTGACAATGCCCTCTCCTTCGTGGACAGATGCTACCAACATCTTTTACCTCGCAAATGAAAGAACTACATGAATGTATAAAATAAAAGTCAAATTTAGCTTCTACGATCAAAATTAATGTAAGTGTCTCGGGTATTTTTATTTTTCTTGTTCGTTTCTTTATTGTTTTCTTAGTTTGAAGAAAGGTTTGATTTAAGATACATTTGTCTCATTCATTCGCATCACTGTTGGTATATGACGGTTTTCAAGTGGTAAATGTAGAGTGCAACTCTAATCGGGCTATTTTTCTGTCTTGGATAGGCCTACTAGTTGAATCATCGATAGAAATATTTTGTTGAGTTAATGTTTTCCCAAAATTACAAGCGGTTGAAATTATGCAGTTTTATTTATGAAATGCTAAAATGACAGGAAAAAGTTTAATTTATGCTTTGTAAATTGGGGATCTTTGGACCAGACTGAAAATTATGGAAAATTTGATACGTATACCTGTTTAAAGAAAGTATTAATATAATTTAAAGTTAATGTTTAATCAACACAAGAAAAATCATGTGTGACGAGTAAAGGAGTGGATCCAATATCTTAATTCTAATTAGATCAAAGTGAACATAATGATATGTATAATGCAGAAGTACGATGTTCATATTAGGAGGCTAATATAAGACAAGTGTTATAAATAGTCCTTTTGTTGGTTTAATACTCTAAAAAAATAAACACTTTCCTAAGTAAAAAAACTGTTTGTAGGAATAAGCAAGTGTCATTGATAGTCTTCTTTTTCTTTTAATTCAGGGTCTGAACTACATGTATGTAGACAAATTGATCAGGTGTATAATACCTACTATCTACCTGTACACACCTGTGATCGAGCTCTGTAGTTCCGCCGGACCTTTTGATACACCTCAGGTAGATCTGGCATAAATTCCAACACCACTCTCCAAACAACATAATTTGCTATTGTTCTGAAAGTTAAAAGAGTTTGATTTATGACGTAAAGATTTTCGAATTATTTTTATTATAAGGATAAAATATTCATATATGTGAAACAATCTCTTTGAATGTACCTTTTATCAGTTTTGGCCAACAAATCTGCTATATCTTTCATGTATTCTGGCGCAAAGGAGACGATTTTTTCATCGTTGCTTAAGGAATAGGGCAGGAACTTTGAAAAGTATTGCATCCATCGAAACTGAAAAAAAAGTTTAACATGACTCAAGACTGCGATATCTACATGTACAATATAACCAGCTACTAAGACAATGTTGAAACAAATAATACAGTTTTCAGAATAATGTTTTTTTTATGTAGAAATATGTATGATTAATATGCCCCAAAGAAAAAACAGTTAAATGGTTAAATCGGACAAATAAAACATGCATAATATTAAACGAAAAAAAATGTCAATTTTTTTTTTTTTTTGAGGTGGGGGATGTTTTCTTTGTACATGATACCAATAGTTAGTGACTGTATTGAGTGTTGTGCATGATGTTTGTATCAAAGATGCAAAAAAGTAACTGATACGAATAATTATATAAATTTGATTTAAAGAATGGGGTATAATTGCTAATATGATCTACAATCTACGTATTCTTTCCACGCAATTCAACTTTCATAAAAAAAAGTTTTTAAACATAGTTCTAAACAATTTTTGTTAAAGTTATGGTTCGTTAATCGTCATGTAACTGAAATAGAATCCTTGTCGCATATTTACATGAAAACCAAAATAGCAATACTTCAAGATAAATAAATAAATATAGAATTCTTGTCCGTCTTGAACAAAATATATATTTCATTGCAATTTTTTTTCCTAAAGATTTACGGATTTAGGTCATTTAAAAATATTTTACTTTATTTACTGGCATTACAAAAGCCATCAGGTAGTATATCATTGGCGATATTCCAAAATATTTTAAATACAACCTAATTTTATTGTCATACAGTTGTAGCTTATGCCTCGTCTCATTTGTTATGTAGATGGAGTTTATGCATGTCTACAGTCATATTACTTTATTTAAATTATTCGGTTCCATTCTGATTATCTAAAAAGAAACACTTTCATTCACATGAATAAAATATCATAACTGTCAAAATGTATTATGTACATTCTCCAAATTCATTGCATTTGTTTTACCTATCATACAGGTATGACTTAATTATAATTTACAATCAAGCTTTTGCATAACATGAGTTACATGTATACTCAGATACTCCTGTTTTTAATATCGGCAAAAAAAAAAAAGATTTTAAATCAAAATAAAGTTTGATTGAAGGCAGATCCATTCACTAATGATACAAATCCTGTACCAAACGCAGGAACTCAGACGGTTATTGGGCATTTGATTAAGCCGATTCAAAGACAAAAAGAACCCCCGTGCAATCTACAGATAAAACACAGCTAGGTGATTAAGCAGCAACAATAAGAACATAAAGATGGCAAATTTCTATTGCATTTAAAACACATAACGTCAACACGTTATAACAAACGCATGCAATTATAGATAAAACACAAAACTATCAATGGTATTAAATTCGAGAACACACCCTCCAAAACCATTTACAAAAGAATCAAATTTTTGAAAACAGGAAATGGCCCTTGATAAGCTTGATCTGAAAATAACGTGATCTGGGGTTTATTATTAGAAATTTCTATTTACAAACACCCAGTTTATATTAAGAAATGTCTATTTACAAACAATCAAAGGATCATTGTTCTTATTACTGTCTAAAATAGTACGGCCTGCAATCAATCTTTTATGTAATCGTTCAATAGGATTTCTGACCTAATTAAGGATAAACAAAACGTACCATCAATTCTTAATCACGGTCGACCATGTATGTCACTGTTGATGTCAGATTTCTTTTGAACTTAAGCCTATCTTTTTTCTAAGTCTATCTAAGAAAAAGCTAAAACCAACCATCAAAAGACTACGTTTCCAGAAATAAAATTGCTGGTCATTGTGATATATCAACACACAAATGTTTTATCTTGAAACAGAGATTTTTCACACATAACAGTAGAAAAATCACTTTCATTACTCTCTTGAAGGAAAATAGTTCAACTAGTTAAAATGATAATTTCTTAAATTGTGTTTGGAAAACACTGGAAAACCTTGTTTATCTTCTTAAAGGGATAATATCTTTTAGGTTTTATACTATAACGGCCGATGTCTTTGAAGTTAGGTCCAAATGCAATTAGCTTTAACTAGAAAATGTGAAAACAGAATCTGTCCTTGTCACTTGTAGGACAATCATGACAAATGGCTGCAATATCTTCCCGTATCCTTGATCGGATACTGCTTATCAGCAGTTATATCAAGAAAAACAAACTTGTTATTCGCCAAATTGATTGTGGTTCAAGGAAACCAGTGCAAAATTCATGAGAAAACAACCCCTGGTGAAGTAGAATTACTTCCCTTTGTTTACTTACTTTCGGAACATCTCTCGCTAGATCTCCAATAGACATTTTATTGTAGATGGCACCAGTGTCATGTCGCTCGGAAGACGGTTTGGTAATCTAAATTGAGAACTAGTATTCATGAAAATATAGAAAATGAAAGTAAGATGATATGAAGGACATTATTCAAGAAAGTCTTCTTTCTTGAAATTTTATTAATTCAAACGGTTGACTCAGTTGAACGCCACATAACGACTGTTTCGTATAGGTATATTTCGTAAACATTATTGAAGCAAATTCCCGACGTTTTTTTTTATTTCCACATGTTCTCTATGTTACAATAGTCAATTTTCAGTACACGATTTTCCTCCTATTGATACTTGCATTAGCAATCTTTGTTTCAAACTGCAGCACTTGATACATGTCTCTCTCGGCGTCCGTCTGATTGGCCCCGAACAGAACGGCCGTGTCCACCATGTACTGTAGATAGGCGTGAATGTAGTCAGATACCCGGTCGTTAAGGTAGTACTCCCGGCTCGGCATCCCAAAGTCAGGCTGGTCTATCTACAATAACAAGACGATGAATAGAACATCTCATCGGGATTTCGCGCTTTTTCGGTTGTTATGCAAACCTTTGACTTTAATTGTTATTTATTTAATTCAACTATAATGTTTAATTTTTCTCTTGTTGGTTAACGTTGAACATATCCCTTGCCAAAGAGATGTTAATCATATATTTGAGAAAATGTGGTTGGTGTTTTGAAACATGTTCTCCTTTAATAATGAACAAGAAATCAGGGTATATATGCATAACAGTATCATTTTAAATATGTTTATTCTGATCTGTTCAAAATTATCCTTCAAATTCAAATTGAGGTCAAAGGAATTGCTTACAAATGTACAGAAAAATCCATTTTATAAACATTTCCTAAGCCTAAGAAAACATGACATTTAGGTTTTAGTTTGTAATTATTCCTTATTTAAGGTTTTTAAAATATCAGTTCAATATCTTTGTTTTCCACCCTTTTTTAATTGATAAAAAATTAATTGAAGAACAGCTTGCAACTGGATAGTATCTTTATTTCTTCTTGACCTGACATGACATGATGTGCTTTATCATGTGAACTTAGTGCAGTGTTACGCTGTTGTCAAATCTTAAAACGAAAGGATAAAAAAAACCTTCCAGATTTCAAAGTTCAACAAGTATAGGAAAGGAGGCTCCTTCTGAATACTTGCTTGTGTAAGAGTGCGTTTTTGACACCTAAAGGCTGTCGTGCTTACATCAGAACGCGATACACATAAACACAGATTACATTTCGAATTAAAGTAATTCAATCGGAACATTTTTACGATCCTTCGTCTCTCATTAAGAAAAGCTGTCACTCTCCGGTGATTTATGTGTACATTTAAGGCGTTTCACTTCGCCTTTATCAGATTCCTCGTCATCTTGGTATAAAAAAAAAAATAAAAACATACCACATGACGGCCTGTTGCAAAAAATCTAAAAAAAACAAAAAACAAAAAATCTTATACAACCTGTATTATATTGGATGAGGAGTTCTTGTCGTCTGCAGCCACGGAACAGAAGATGATGATGATGCTGGTGAAGTTAGCCCTCACCAGACCCAGGGCATCTTCAGCGACGAAGCTGTCCTCCTTCCAATTCTTCTCCACGACCGGCCATCCCCCCAGCAAGGAAATCATTTGATGTAACGGGGCATCGCCGATCGCTTCTATTCTACCTTTTACATAAAGCATTGAATTTTGGATGCGAAAACAACCGTACATATATATCTACAGTAGTTTATTCTATTCAGTACCTATAATAAGTGTCATATTGTAAAATTTGAATTTATGGGGTGGGTTGTATTTACATTATAACATAAGGTTAGGTGAAAGGTTATGTATACACTACATGTGCATCTGTATATATGTACATGCTTTAGGAAGGAGTTTTGTGGGACCGATCATATTAGCTCTCTAATAAAATGTAGTCTAAGACCAAAAGTTTTCTGTGTTTAAATTCCATGTTTTTAAATCATATTCTATAACCATATTAAATTATCATAACAAGGAACTCATTTTATCGCTTCTCATTCAGTTACTAATAATATGAGTGTTTTTGCATCATTTTCCAACATTAATACAACTCATAAATATTACGCCAATAATATTTTCTGTTATCTTGATGAAATTTTAATCACGTAATTCCGTTGCCTGTACTTGATCGGGTTTTATTGATCCATCGTTCCGGGTTCTCTATGATAGTGCCGACAGACACTTTTGGGTTACAAAGTACTTATCTTAATTGTGCTCCGATACTCACTGTCTTTGACAGATACTCGCTGTGCAAACTAATCGTTTCCGGAATAAACTGTTATTATCGTCTACCCAACTCAGATTTTCTTTTCATTTAGGAAATGAAATGCATTAAAAGTGGTGGTGTTTTATAAAGACCTATTTTTGGACATGACTTCTTAACTCATTATACATTAATATACCGAGAATGTGAAAATGTTCTAGATCTTTTCAAGACAATTAAAGACTAAAAATTGCTAGATGTTTTAGGGAGAGAAAACAAGAGAAATTACAGAGAAATAGTTCGTCTGATCTTTTGAAATTGAACCTTCCATGTATTTTCTCTCATTCCATGCGATTTGAAAGCGCACTTACTTGTATTAATGCAAGATTTGTAGAGATGTTTAGCTTTTGATGTCGCTACGCTATCATAGTCTTGTATTCCCTCTTCCAACAAGCCTGCTCATTAAGTAAAATACAGGCATCAGTAAGAAAAACAGAAACTTCTCTCTCTCTCTCTCTCTCTCTCTCTCTCTCTCTCTCTCTCTCTAGCGAAAGGGTACACTAAGAAGTCTTTTCTTGTAATTGTAACTGTAATCCATCACAAGGTTTCTCGAACATGTTAAACATGTAAATAAATATCTCTCTCTCTCTCTCTGAGCTAAATGTTACAATAAGAAGCATTTACTTCTAAGTTTAATCTGTAAGTCATCGTGGAGTTTCTCAAACGTATTAAAACTAGGTCTATCGTCTGGAATGATGTGTTTTTTGTTCCAGTTGCCGCAGGCGTATTGGTAGAAGTCTTGGCATGGGTCCGCCGTTCGATCCATGGACTGGAGCAGTTGGGCAGCTGCAACAAGTCAATTTCATAAATGCACTGTTATTCTTTAACAAAGATCAAAACCAATAACGTCGCCCGAAACGTTTTATTTGAGTGTCACGGACACGCACTTCAAGTCTTATGGGTTCGTAGTAACTCTATGTTATCAAAGACAGATCCATAACATCTCTAAGATAACCGCCAGCAGCTAGAGATACATGGCGTTGTTTCAATTTTAAATTGATCACAATTTTTTGTTATACTTAATATAAAATAGTTTCTCCAAATCACGTTTCTAGCAACAGGAGATCGCTTCCTCCAAGTTATCATAAAGCATATTTATTGCCAGAAACATTACAATTTACACTATAACAAGGTTATTAGCTTTTTCGAAGAATTCTAATGCATATAGTGAGTTCAATAAAATAATCGTTGGAGATTATCAAGAGAAATGGTATTGATTATGTGTCTTTGGTCCACATTAGAAAATTTTAAAACCAAAAATAACAATTCTAAATTTTGAAACATGTTATTTCAGCTGCTATAATCGTGTTTCATGCATGTGTGTGCCTCACTGTTCAGTTGTATTTTTGTATACCCTCTAGAATTCGTAATTAATTTTATTAATTTATAAGAAAACTGAGCAAAATATGATAATTTTTTATATGATGATTTTAAATATGAATTAACAAACGAACATCAAAAGGAAAATCATGACCAAAAATACATGTATTAACCTTCTATAACGTGACTATGGAATCACAGTACCAACAGAAATACACATGCTATGCCATTTTCCAGGAACCCTTTAATGAAAACTGTTTTACACTTACCAGTTTCAATACAGTCTGTTGTTAAACAGACGCTTGAGGATGTATCTACAAAGAAAAAAAAACATGACACGCTTATTTTAATTAAAAGTTGGTAGTTTCTTTCTTCTAATTCATTTTGACATTAATAAAGCTTTAATAAAAACCTAAATAATTTATAACTTCGACACACAATAATCACGACTTCCTTCTCCTTTCAAACTTTTTGCTACGCCTGACCCGAAGCCATCATAAATTAACTCCAATGTTGTAAAAACACACTTGGACTATACCAAAGCCATGTCACATATTTGATTTCAGGTCTCATAGCTGCATATATTATCACCAAGGAGAGTTCTTTGAATATTAGAAGAAGAAAAAACTTGACAAGACATTCTTCTTTAAACATGCATTACCTTATTTGGAGTGTAAAATAATTGGTCTAGACATAAAGCACACATATTTTGGCAGATAATTTGGAATAACCACCACGATGTCATAGCGTCAATGAATACAACAGCGATATACGATTTCACATATAAAGTTTTTCGACAATCAATATGATTTGCTGGTGTATATATTTTGCAGTCAGTAGATAAGTTTCCATCACAGAAAGCCGACATAAAAAACTATTATTTATTTATAATTCATAACATGTCAAATGTTGCAATATTTGATAATTCTAATGTGTACTGTATATTTTTTTCAGTTGTATTGTATAATTACATTTTATCAACGTTCGTTTTTGTATGTTTTTTCTTTTTTATTATGTACATTTTTATATGTGGGCTGTTTAATTTGATATTTGTATTAGAATAATCTACACATATATTGTATTATTGTTGATTGTAAAGCATGATTGACATTTGTATTGTTAAATCTTTCATTATTTTTTCATTGTAACTTTTTATTGTGTCTATGAGATTGTTAAATGTAAAAGTGGTTTGTTTCCAAGTATTTTATTGGTTTAATGTTTTCTTATTATCACCAAAATGTTGTTATTAAGTAATTTCTTCAGCAATAATTGGTTCTCCTAGTGTGAACACTTTCTTGGAATCTATTTTTTAAATTTCGTTGCATGTTAATTGTTATATATATATATATATATATATATATATATATATATATATATATATATATATATATATATATATATATATATATTGGACGACGAAGGAGCACCACCTGATTGCCGTGCGTCTGGTTGTCCAATCAATGTGCTTCTCACTTTATTAACCGATTTCGTCCTTTCATCGTTTTTTCATCAGTTTAATAGTCTTTATTCTGTGAAGTGTGACTTCGGCGTTATATAATAGTTAACAATATGTCATAAAAACACATGCCACTATACATGTACACTGCACTATCCCCAAACAGTTGGGACATATTTGCAAATCATTTATTTAAGATTCAATAAATAATTTGTCTATAGGTAAAAAAATAAAAGCTCGAAATTTTGATAAAGCAAACGACATATACATGTATACGATACAAAAAAAAAAACAACTAGAACGGCGTCATTTTCAGTACAATTTCAATACAAATGTTTCACTTTAAATTTTTTTTTTTTAAATTTCATCATTTTTTTATGAAATCGTTGATGACTGCTATCATCCGAAGTTGTTGTTAATTTATCTCCTTAATGATCTATGTTTAATGTTAACTATATATAGACGATATATAACCGCTCACATGATTCCTGTTTTATTATTTATGCTTCTTTACTGTAAATTCTCCATCAAGCAAGAAGCCTCGAATTAGTTTTGCCACCATTTGGGAATACGGAAATGGGGAAATTAATTACTTCTGCTAGTTTATGAAAGTTACGAGCAAATTGATCACAAGTGACGACCAAAGTGTTTTATACAATCATTTCATTCAAACTGAAACCGCCTCACAATAAATGATTCATTTCATTTAAACTATTATTTGACGTTAAAAGGATTTGAACCTGCTTCACGCATACCTTATTTTTATTGGTCAAGTTAAGGGCCGTATTCTTCTTTCACTATATCAGATTTGATAATTGTTACTTTTTCATACATTTTTACATTTCTTGTTGTAGTTTTTGAAAAACGCCTGTATATTTAAACAGAAAACCTGCTTGACAAGAAAGAAGAGAGTGACACATGAAATTAAAGCTATAATAAACAATGAAATGGTAAGTTGATAAATTTGCATTCATTTCATACAGAAAAGCATTATATTTTACGAGATTACACGTTCTGTTGAAATTTTAGGAGCAAAAACTGAGGCAACGTGTGCACAGATTGTTGTGACCAATTAGATTGTATATTTAATATCGTTCTGGGGTCAGTAGATGGTAAACTGCACAGACAAGTGAGAAACGCGACTCCTCGACTGTGCAGCTTTTCTGTACGAATCAAGGTCCTGAAGATATCTAAAAATATTACTCTGTCTATAGCCGTCTCCTTCACATTGTACATATAACCCATTACGATTACATATCATTAACATATTACGATTGTCTTCCGTGTGTGTGTGTGTATACACACACACACACACACACACACACACACCGGTATATATGAAAGACAATCGTTATAGGTTAATTTAATTGGATACATGTAAGTATATCTTTTTTTTCAAAGACTAAAATAACATGGCCTTTAAAATAGCATTGAAAGCATTAAAATTTAATAATTATTTAAAAGATTTTTCAATGTCACAGCCGGTATCTTTCTTTTTCTTGATTATTACTTGGTCAACCGACCCTTTTAAACATACATTTGTAAGACACGTAAAAATCAATGCTATGATTGTGATTGTTCCAACCTATTGTGTCATTATTCTCTGCCATTGTTAGTTTGATCCTTTGAACTTTTGTTTGAATACCGGTTGCCTTTTACAGAATTATAGAATTTAATGATTTTGATCTTACAAGAAAGTTCGATCCATAAGAAACAGACATTTTAAGATCACATTTTGACATCTGACTAATCGAAATACGCAATCCAGTACCAGCAAATGGTGAACATTTTCTTTCTCCTTTTCTTGAGTGTTAAAAAATTCTTTATTCAATAATCGCACAAAATTACTGCTATACAATACAGGAAAATGCATGCCATAGTCAAAAGAGAAGTGCATTGATTACTAAGAAGAATGGCCAACAACTACTATCCATAAGAAATCCATTTGTATCAAGACCAGGTCCACTCTTTAGTGCAAACAATATTAAGGGTGTCTTAATTATATGTCACTATAGACGAATTCTGTTTTGTTAGTAGCAATATGATATTAATGTCTTATAAAATAAATCTCCGTTTCTCACCATTTGCTATCGATCTAGAAGAGACGTGAATGCTTACCATTAACTCTTGCAGTCTAAGACTATTCGTTTAAAAACATAAAACGTGCTAAGAAAACGATGATATGTATTATACATGTATATACAAATGTAGAACCATTTTAACAAGGCCTTGGACTTTCGAAACGACGTAACTATCTATTTCTTGCGTCAAAACAAGTTTAAATGACGCTGGTTTCATGTGAAATATACACAGATTCCGTAGTCTTAGCTCAAAAGCCAGACAAATCTTGTTGATTTCACAGAGCCTTGGCTGAGTGACCAGCAATGAATTTGACAGAACTATCCAAAATCAAAGCTCTTGTTAAAATGGTTCTAATATGCCAGATGCAGTTCTTTTTTTTCAACAATCATATAGTTTGTCACCAAAAACTTAAAACACTGATTTCAAATGTCATTAGTTGAACTGTTGATTTACCTGAGACAGTTCATTAGAACTGCAGCAGTTTGATATCAAGTGTAAAGTCAGACTGATACTAAGGTAAGAACACTAGTGTTTGACTGACAAAGTTAAGTTTTTATACTGTAAAAACAAAGGAATGACGTCATAACAGTGTTTTAACTGTTCAAAGTATGTACATTATATAAATAGTGTTTTCAAGGGGCGCAAATTCAACGGTTACCCTCCCAAACAGGCCCTATTTATTTTATTATACTGAATGTCTTAATTTTAGAGAAAATTTTACTACTTTTACATAGAAATGACGTGAATTTAACAGCGAACCGTACGCGCATAATTTACGCGCATGTAACAATTCGTTCTATCGGCCCGTTGCAAAGCGTGTTGCTAACGCTGAGGGTAAGGGAACGGATTGTCAACTGCGTCTAAACCAATCAGATTTCAGTATTTAACATGAGAGTATAATAATGTAAAATATTAGGCCTGCATAAATATTGCCAAAATGAACTGTCGGGTCTAAAAATATCTTTGGGAACATATATCATACATATTGTATACTAGTATCATATTACTTCAATAATTGGTAGTCATTTATACTCTTAGAAACTATACATGCATTGCAAGGTTTCAAAAAATCAGATACACTTGCTTAAGTCTTTGTCTTGCCTATAATTGGCTACCTGTTTTTTTTGCTCTGATTGTGAATACATAACGGACCTCTCGGATAGCAACGAGCAATGAAAAACACGTAACATAGCATCCCAGCGTTCTATAGAAGTGAGTAGATTTCAATCCGAATAATTAGAAATGATTGAAGGGCTTGCTTCGGCGACGTCACCTGTGATCCCGGGGTCGGACCCCATCATTAATTTATGTCGGTGGATTGCTATGTAGAATTAAAACCATCGATTCTTGTTGCCAATTTGTTCAGTGTTATTTTCTCGTTAAGATTTCCAGTGATTGATGACCAAATAAGTTGTTGTCGATAACAAACTCCCTCCTCAAACAAATCTAGAGAGTTGCTTTTTTTCTGCTGCGATCGCATTGTTTTTGGAAACGATCTCTTGAGTGAAAGAAACCTTATTTCCATTTGTGCTTTCAAAGCTTTTACTTCAACACAAATGTATTCCAAATTAAGACAGCGTTGACATACCTAGTATTTAGAATGCAACAAACATCTTTAGAAGCAGCAGATAATAAGAGACCGAGTTTTTTTATTTACATCGTTACTTCTTGCATAACATGCGTGAGAAGAAATTGAAATAGGTGCAACAACATAACTAAACATATTTTAACTTATTAGCTCGAAATCAAGACAAAAGATCATTTAACGATTTTGACAGACAGAAAGTTGGCAATATGGAGAGAGAGAGAGAGACAGAGACAGAGACAGAGAGACAGACAGATTCGTTTTATGGCTAAAGTTCCTACACTAGAGGGTGATTCAGTACATCAGTTTTCCGTGACAATGATATTGACAAATATTAGACCCACCCCCCATAAACAGTCAGAATAATGGAGTGCCTCTTTTAAGACCAAGGTCTGTTTTCATTCGTATAAAAATCAATTTTGATAATACTTATTAACCGAGATGCAAAGATTAAAAATTCATGAGTAGATATTTACATGCAGTAAGCCGATTTTCCTAGAAATGGGGAAAACCCACGATTGACGACCTTGAAGGGGTTTCAGAAATCAACAAAATCACCGATAGGTTAAATCTATCCTAGATATATTTATATATAAGGAAGCATGACTTACGTGATTAAAAGTGTAAATGAATGAAAAGTGAATTAAAGAAACACAAAAGCTACTTTGAGTATGGCGTCTTGATCGTAGTTCAGGTATACGTCATAATGACAAAAACACCAGAGATCTATCTAATTGGTTTTTTGGCAAGGCACTCGTTGGAATAGTCGATTGCCTGAAAAATAGACGTTTTCTACCATTTCAACTGAAATATTAGCTTTACTTATACAGTTCTATCAGTGTTGGAATTTGAGCATCAATATGATTTTATAACGAATGTAGAACAATTATATTTTTAAAATCGTCTGCGAATCTATGACCTAAATACAGAGGAGTTCCGAAAGAGGTTGAATATGGATCCATATCAGCCCTGAAGATCTATAGCCATATGCATGCATGATCCTATCAGCCTTTAGGACTAATACAGGTATTGTAAAGTAAGCTTTATCACATGTGCTAAAACCCTGTATTTGTCATACTTGGAATAAAGGCGATAAAGGAGATTGATTATGAGTTTAAAGGTGTTTTTTTAAAGTATTTTCGTTTATGTCTACATACACACGGCTTCACCAAAATTAAAAAAAAAACAAACATTGGAGGCAATTGATTCACTGTACAGTACATGTATATATTAGTATTGAAGGCCTGTTGGACATTTGGTAAAAAAGCGATTCACTGTATAAATACATTAGCATCGAATGTTTATCGGACATTCAGTATAGAGGCGATTTAATGTATGCGTTAGTATTGTAAGGTTTATCGGACATTCGGTATAGCGGCGATTTACTGTATAAATAAGTATTGTAATGTTTATCGGACATTTGGTAAAGAGGCGATTTAATGTATACGTTAGTATTGTAAAGTTTTTCGGACATTCGGTGTAGAGGCGATTCACTGTATATACTAGTATTAGGAATGATAAACTTGTTAAGCATTTGGTACAGCGGCGATTAACTGCATAAATAAGTATTGTATTGTAATGAAAAATAACATTCGGAATAGAGGCGATTCACTGTAAATATTAGGAATGTTAAACTTGTTAAACATTCGGTACAACGGCGATTCGCTGTATACGTTAGTATTGTAAGGCTTGTTAGACATTCGCTATGGAGTCGCTTCACTGCATGTTTATATAGGCTGTGTTCGGTATAGAAGCAATTCACTGCATTTACCAGTATATGTATATACAGTAAATTATCTTTATACCGAGTGTCCAACAAGTAAATATCTCGGCTACGAACCACCCAGCTAGTGTATTGACCTTGCAAATCCTCTATAGAGTCGCCCGTAGATTATAAGACGGTAAAAATTTTCACTTAATACACGTTTATTTTACATATACATGTAATTAACATAAACAATTAAGACGATTTTCAAAAGTTTTGAAAATGATATGCATAAACAACCTAATCTGAATGAAGGTGGTCTGGAACAAATGTCGATATTAATGTGGATAAAAGTACATTATAATCAAAATATGTTCACCGGCTTAGAATTTTTAATTTTTACAATATTTGCCCCAAAAAAGGCGTTTAACTTTTTTGGGGGGGAAAGATAAATTTTCTAAAAACGCCGGCGGGATTCGAACGCGTGACATACAGATTCGCAACCGACGTTCTAACCTATTGCGCTACGCTGTTAGGTATAACACACTCGTGAAAGAAAAAATCCCATATAAAACTAAACTGAATTTTATTGTTTATTTCGATAGGAAGCACGTCACAATATGGAGGTGTCCCACCTTAATTCACACAACCAAAGTCATGTTAATATCCTTTGTGCTTTTTTATTCTTAAAAATGGTTTTATGCACTACGTGGGTCTTACAAGCAAGTCAAGAGGAGGCCATATAAATGTGTGTTGCTGCTATATAGCGTAAACAGACCGTGATCTAGATAACGGGTGTAATGAATTCAGTTGACATGTAATGCAAGAATTGATGTAATCATCATGTCCCAGAAGCCGTTTCCTGTTCGGTGGTAAAAGAAGAATGTGCTATTACCGGCTATATGGCTACATTTATTGGCAGTAAAATGAAATCAGACTTAAAAATTATTTCATAAAAAGTATCATTAAGTCGAAAAGAGATAATGATATTGAAGTGTAATCGCTTCAGTTAACTATAAAGAAAGCGGATTGCAATATCCACGGGATATTTCCCTGTATCCCGCAGGATTTCCATGACAACTGATTCTTGAAGTTTGTGGAATTTCAAAATGTCCAAGCTCTGATTTTTTTATCGATTTTTTTTTTCAAATTATTTACTTACTCTACTTTTTAGAGAAGCGAGAAAAATATAGTTATGTTATTTTGTTGGTTTTTTGTTTTTGTTTTTGTTTTTGTTTAATTAAAGTTCCTGTCAAGTTAACCAAATATAAAATGAATGCATTTATTACTTTGGAATAACATGCATTTATTTAATCAAATGCAATTGCACAAGAATACTTTTTTTTTTTTTTAGAAAAGATTCCGTCGATTCTCTATACAGAACATTTATATATATATCCATGCACCACGTTAACAATCATACTTACAATATAATCGTCAATATCTAACTCTTAACAGTTATACATGTATATGTATAGAGGGTAAAAATTCTTATCTTAAGTTCTCATTATCTCAACGCTCAAATAAAGTTTTATTTCTTCTGTGTAACATAACAACTGTTGTGCATTGTGCTCAAACGTATTCTCTATATGCTGTCTTGTTATAAAAATCAAATACGCCTGAAACATAAGTAAAAACCGTTTTGATCATTATATAAGGTATAATAAGGTCATGAGAAATGGATCTTCATTCTTTGTTCAAGATGAGTAATTACATAAAACGCATGTTGTCTATGTTCTCGTTTATTTCGTATAAATTCTGAGCGACCTTATGTAGCCTCATTTTGAGAAACAAAAGACGTAAATGAATTGTAACAGCTGTCCTTTCAATATCGCACTTCAGAATTTGCGAAATCATGTTTTAATATTGCTTTCAAATAAGAATCTTGTGTAAAACTATACAAACAGGGGAAAATGCCAGTCTTAGTAAGAGAATTTTAAATGATATGATACAAGCATTTTACAGAGAAAATTCAGAGCACGTACGGTCTGCGTAGGTTTGCTTATTAGAAGGATTATACAAAGTATACAGGCAAATCCAAAAATGCGTTGTCATGTATGTTACATAAAAATCACAAATAAGACGTTTGAAAGAAAATAAAAAAAGGCTTAATACCGAACAGTTGGACAAGGTTCTTAAGCCCATAAAATGCACAAGTAGGGATAATTTATGCTAAATCAAATTGGATGCATGCCTCTTAGGCATCCAGTCAAATCAAGTTGCTTTACAACCTATACAAAACAAGGCTGAAAATTAAAGGTATAGTAGTGAATTTTATATACTTTTGCTGATACTCTTTTTTTATCTACAAAAACTCTATATACTGTGAACGTTTCTTTGAATAACCCAAAATTCCAAGGAAGTGACAATAAAAGTGAATTTAATCTCAAACTTATGTCTGTATAGAAGCTGCAACACAAAATTTATTTGATCCAAAAGGTATTGATTTACTTGGAGAAATAGGGAAATAAAGACACTCTCGTATTACCGATAGTAAATTACGGTTCCCAAAAATTTGCATATCACAACATATGTCGCCATCAAGAAACCTTTCATTAAAGCATACACGCAATCATAAAAGATTGAATCTCTTCCGGCATTGTATAGATTACCTTAATTAATTCTTAATCTTCTGTAGAGAGGAAATAATCAAACGGGTGTAACTTTTTGTGTATGAGGCCACACTGTACACACGATGGATAAAATATATGACCATATTATTATATACTTATACATATTAGTTCACAGGTAAGTAACATTCAAAATGCTCAACAATACATCATACTACATCAAAACGATGTTTTCCACACGTCAAGCCAGGAGGGATAGATACATGTACGTGATGCACTTTGAAATAACCTACACTCTGCATGTGCACCTACACGTGCATAATATGCTTGTCATATTTTGTACATGGAACAATGGGGTTAACCAAAATAAGGTAGCGGTCACCGCTAACCATCTCTAACACACACTCTGTTTATTTGCGGTGTTATATTCTTAAGGAGAGAGGGGAGTCAACAAATTATCATTAGATCTTCAACAAAGTTTTAGATATTATTTGTTTTTAGCTATAAACTTTCATTTAATACAGACAAAAATCCATATATTTTAGCACTGAAATTTTTTTGGGTTTTTTTTTTTTTTGGTTATACCTTTTTATACAGAGCTCTTCTTCCTAAAGAGATAAATACAGTCTAAAAAAGTCATCTTTAGGTACGTACCTTCACGGTGCCGGATAAAAGCAACAGCAACAAAAGCAATACAGGCACAAAACAGCAACACACAGACGACGGTCAGGTACTTTTCCCGGGATGTCCATTGGCCGGAGCAGCCCGTGTTATTGTATAAATGAACTGTCACGTCCACTTTGTCCGCAGAGTTCTTATTTTTCATATTTGGTTCTAGACAAGGTGCGCGTTCTTCTGGGCTATGTTTCACCGCACCATTGCAGTTAAAATCTTTACGACGATGCTCCATTCCTTTAATCAAAGAATTAACAATGGAATCCGAAGATCATAAAGCACAACAGAATATCTCCACATGTACTCTGCGGTATTCCAAAATTCACAACTCGGGGGACGAATAATTATGATAAATCAACTTCCCGAATTCATAATGACAGCCATCAACGATTAACAAGAAATGTTTATTCGCGGCACCGACGGGATTGACCCTACTTGTCCCTCGCTGAATTTAAAATTAATGAAAATGAACAGCCACAACCACATCGATACGAGAGATAGGTAGTGGCGGTTAGTCTAGTCTCTCTGGTGAATTTCCAAGTCCTCCTTATTTTTCAGAAAAAGTACATGTCGGTGAGCGAGTTTATTACACTACGATGATATTAGACGTTAATGAGAAAGATATTTTCCCCCTGAACAAGTAATCAATGATTACGTCTCAGGTATATGTATTGAAGTGACAATCTCACTTCCACTACACAAGGCGAGATTCGTGCAGGACTTGAACGATTAAAAAGAAGTCAGGTTTCCATCGTTACTGTTGAAATGACAGAGGAGTAAGTTGACCTACAGTGAAAGCCTCGGCAATGGCCTTCCGACTTCTCATTTTCTTGCTCCAGTAAGTCTCAGTTTTAGTCGACAAGAAATCTAAGAAAGAGCGTCATACATGGATACTGCTCGATCGATTGGAAGTGAAGAGTAACGAAGTTGAGGTTTCACCGCGAGTATTTTTTTTTTCAATGCAACACACGAAGGTACCATAACTAGAGTGATAAGAGCCGCTGTTGAACGCGATCCGACAGTTTCTATTACCATTAGGACCTAAGTCGCAGTTAACTTGTCCATGATAAATGTAAAATTCACAGGCGCTCTGAACAAAACTCAAAATGATTGCAAACATTGGCATCAGTCGTGTTAAGTCAAACCGATTCCTTGATGAAAACCATATCAATTCATTTATAGTCCTTCGATTTTTAATGTACATTCGAACGAACTTATCGTATTGCAATAATTTCAATGTTTCTTTCCAACTTACATTTTTTATGAAAATGCTCTCAATATTTACTTTCACCGAGGTACTTCATATGCAAATTATAATTACTTAATGCATGAAAAATTTTTGAAATTGCTTAATCAAATCCTTCACTAGGAGCCTTTCTATAAGTTACATTACAAACAACTTTAAGACAAGGGGCTAAAGAATGAATCAAAAGTAAAAAAAAAAAAATCAACTCACCGACACTACAGAATTAATCCCCACCACACCAAAAATATCAGAACCTCGGTTTCTTTATCAGTACTTTGGTTCTTTTGTACAAGAACAAATCGTGAGTCAAGTCATTTACTTCTTAAACCAATTTACCTTTCAAGTTTACTTTCGAAGTTCCTTATCGTATATTTTCGTGATTATTGGGGGAGGCGAATTAACTAGATTTGGTTTTTATTTGTGAATCATATAAGATACAATAAATTGGATTTCTCTTCTGATCCAAACATCATCAAGGCTTCTTCCTTGATTCCTGAGGGTTGCACGACTCTGAGCTGTATGTGGGAGTCTATAGTTGATGAGCTGGAGAGTGCATTGATGTTAATGATCGGGATTATGGAAAAACCATTTCAAAATCGTACAGGTAAAGAGATCACAGAGGCATAAAAGATTGGAGGTTCATTTGCTGTTGACGTTATGAACCATAGGCATCTTGATTTTTTAAAGAAAATAAAAGGATTTGCATATTAGACGATGTCCTTTTAAAAAAAAATAAATCCTGATTTGTGATCTTAAAGGGACTTGGACACGATTTGAGCTCATTTTTTTCAAAATTTATTTTTTCAATTTAATGTCTAGAATGGTCAATATGGATGTTTTTAATGCTCTATCAAAATTTGAAAGTCAAATATCAAGTTACAAGCGAGTTACAGAGGTTAAATTTCTTTGTTTTGTAAACAAAGCTCGAGTCTTGTTATTTTTTACATATGTCTTGAATTGGTAAAAGTTTCAATCTAATGTTGCATTTTGTTGTTGATAAACTTATTTATGAACACATTTAATAAGTTTATCTTGTTTCCACATGTTATTTTGTCAAAGAAATTGTAATTTCTTTACTTTACATTATTTGTAAACAAATATAAGACTCGAGCTTTGTTTACATAACAACGACCTCTTTCCTCTGTATCTCGCTTGTAACACGACTTCTAACATTCAAAATTTTGGTAAATCATTCAAAATACACAAGTAAACTATTTAATACATAAATATCAAAAATAAAATGTTCATCTGAAATCGTGTCCAGGTCCCTTTAATCCTACCTGGGCATAAAGCATATCATTTTTAATAACTTTTTTTAGTGCAAATATATCGTGTATAGGTATACATACCCAGTATGTAGTTTATAGGTATATATACCCAGTATTGTAGATCAATAGTGTATAGATATATATATACCAAGTATTGTAGATCAATAGTGTATAGGTATATATACCCAGTATGTAGATCAATAGTGTAAAGGTATATATACCCAGTACGTAGATCAATAGTGTATAGGTATATATACCCAGTATTGTAGATCAATAGTGTATAGGTATATATACCCAGTATGTAGATCAATAGTGTATAGGTATATATACCCAGTATGTAGATCAATAGTGTATAGGTATATATACCCAGTATTGTAGATCAATAGTGTATAGGTATATATACCCAGTATGTAGATCAATAGTGTATAGGTATATATACCCGGTATTGTAGATCAATAGTGTATAGGTATATATACCCGGTATTGTAGATCAATAGTGTATAGGTATATATACCCAGTATGTAGATCAATAGTGTATAGGTATATATACCCGGTACATTGATCAATAGTGTAAAGGTATATATACCCAGTACGTAGATCAATAGTGTATAGGTATATATACCCAGTATTGTAGATCAATAGTGTATAGATATATATACCAAGTATTGTAGATCAATAGTGTATAGGTATATATACCCAGTATGTAGATCAATAGTGTAAAGGTATATAAACCCAGTACGTAGATCAATAGTGTATAGGTATATATACCCAGTATTGTAGATCAATAGTGTATAGGTATATATACCCAGTATGTAGATCAATAGTGTATAGGTATATATACCCAGTATGTAGATCAATAGTGTATAGGTATATATACCCGGTATGTAGATCAATAGTGTATAGGTATATATACCCAGTATTGTAGATCAATAGTGTATAGGTATATATACCCGGTATTGTAGATCAATAGTGTATAGGTATATATACCCAGTATGTAGATCAATAGTGTATAGGTATATATACCCGGTACATTGATCAATAGTGTAAAGGTATATATACCCAGTACGTAGATCAATAGTGTATAGGTATATATACCCAGTATTGTAGATCAATAGTGTATAGGTATATATACCCAGTATTGTAAGATCAATAGTGTATAGGTATATATACCCAGTATGTAGATCAATAGTGTATAGGTATATATACCCGGTATTGTAAGATCAATAGTGTATAGGTATATATACCCAGTATGTAGATCAATAGTGTATAGGTATATATACCCGGTATTGTAGATCAATAGTGTATAGGTATATATACCCAGTATGTAGATCAATAGTGTATAGGTATATATACCCGGTATTGTAGATCAATAGTGTATAGGTATATATACCCAGTATGTAGATCAATAGTGTATAGGTATATATACCCAGTATTGTAGATCAATAGTGTATAGGTATATATACCCAGTATTGTAGATCAATAGTGTATAGGTATATATACCCAGTATGTAGATCAATATGTAACCGGACAAACAAATAAATAAACTAGACAGACAATTTTGATGGACAGAACTGCCATGGTTTATTTAAGGTGGTATGGGACATCTGTCGATATTAATGTGGATTTAAGTACATGATCTGACGTACAGATGCGTTGTAAACCCTCTAACCCACCGGGCTACGCTGTTAGGTGACAATATTGGGAAAAAACTACTTATATAATTACACTTGGTTTTATTGTTTATTTCAATAAACAATACGTCACAACATGGAAGTGTCCCATACCACCTTAAATAGAATATCAGAGGAGACACTCGTGTTTGCTTTGAGAGAAAGCCTCGGTGTTTGAGCGACTTATAGTTCAGTTGGGTTGGTAGGGTTTTTATGTTCATGAATATTTACTTTACTATATGAATATTTTACTTTTTATATTAATTATTTTTGGATTAAAAAGTATTAATAATTTAAATACCACCCGATTTCCTAGGGGGTCGTCTCGAAAATAATCAATTTTTACTATTAGACCATGTGGTAATTTATTTGAAATGAGCCAAATGTTCAATATTTTAAAGGTATATTTCTACCAAGGGATTCCTTTTTCATAAATATATGAGAATTATTATGCATATATATAGTTTAAAATACTGTAAAACGATGCTGTCGTAAGCGCCATTTAAGCATGTTACCCGATTAAAGTCATAAAATCGCAAACGTTATGGATAATGAAAATTTTGTATAAAACACAATGCAAAAAAAGTTGCACCTACGACCGCTTGAAAATAAAAGGCTGCGCAAAGGTATGCGCACTCAAACTGTACTTGGCCTCGTAAAGTGTAACGAGAATTATATTATTTCAAATGATACTTAGACGTGTCGTCTGTTAACTGTCTTTTCCTAACTTAAGTGAATGTGTTGACAACTTTCCATATATATTTAGACATGTTGTCTGTTAACTGTCTTTTTCTAATTTGAGTGAATGTGTTGACAACTTCCCATAGATACTCAGACATGTCGTCTGTTAACTGTCTTTTCCTAAGTAAATGTGTTGACAACTTTCTATAGATACTTAGACGTGTTGTCTGTTAACTGTCTATTCCTTAGTGAATGTGTTGACAACTTTCCATAGATATTAAAACGTGTTTTCTGGTAACTGTCTATTCCTAAGTAAATGTGTTGACAACTTTCCATAGATATTAAAACATGTTTTCTGTTAACTGTCTATTCCTAAGTGAATGTGTTGACAACTTTCCATAGATACTTAGACGTGTCGTCTGTTAACTGTCTATTCTTAAGTGAATGTATTGACAACTTTCCATAGATACTATGACGTGTTGTCTGTTAACTGTCTATTCCCAAGTGAATGTGTTGACAACTTTCTATACTTAGACATGTCTTCTGTTAACTGTCTAGTCCTAAGTAAATGTGTTGACAACCTTTCATAGATACTTAGACGTGTCGCCTGTTAACTGTCTATTCCTAAGTAAATGTGTTGACAACTTTTTATACTTAGACGTGTCGTCTGTTAACTGTCTATTCCTAAGTAAATGTGTTGACAACTTTTTATACTTAGACGTGTCGTCTGTTAACTGTCTATTCCTAAGTAAATATGTTGACAACTTTCAAACTTACTTTTATAGGCTCTGTAAATTTCATTTCATAATGGTTAGACGTAACTATTACCTATAGACATAAAATTAAATGACTCTTCAGTATGGTGTCTGTAAAAATACTTGTGATGGGTCGTTAGCTTGATTTACTTGTGTAAACACGTGTTCCATCTTTCTTTGACTGTTTGTCAATAAAACATGCGCAAATCATTAATGCAAAAATTGTGTTCATCAGTCTTTTGCCTGAAAGCGGTTTAATATCATATTATGCTGAAGATAAACATGTAATAGTCCGCAATGTCATGGTATTAGTATTTTTCAACATTGTATGGATCAAATGTGCTTTGTTCTGACCCCCCCCTCTCTCTCTCTCTCTCTCTCTCTCTCTCTCTCTCTCTCTCTCTCTCTCTCTCTCTTACACTAGACTAATACGGAAATAACTTTTCACCTGGAAAAATTACCACAAGTAATTATAATTATAAGTTGTACTACAAATACAGTATAGACATTATTTCACGTGTCGCCAATTTTCAGGTTAATTGATGTGAACGAAAAATTAAATAAAAATGATGAAATTTGACTGCGAACTTTCGAATATTTTAGAGATTTTAAAAAATATATAAAAGGAATCATCATTCGAGGTCATTGTATGACTTTTGACCTCCAGATAAATACAGTGACATTTGTTGTGCGTAAAGAATTGCATAATTCTTCATACATTTTGCATGCACTCTAAATGTTGGGTCCAAATATCGGCTGTCTCTAATTTTCTCTCTAAATAAACAAAATACATGCTATATAGTTGGTATTGGTTTCTTTGAAAATTAGTAAAGATTTTATTGTTCTTTTTAAATTGTGTTTAAACTTAAATCACTATTTCTTAGGTGTTTGGTATTGCCTATATATTTACAACGTACTTGCTTTACCATATTAAAAAAAAATACTGGTTAATTAGAATACAAGTACAGCTCCATTAATATATATAATTTTTCTTGAAATGGCAGATGTCATTGATCTTCCATAAAATAAAGGAGAAAATCACATAAATTGCCCCTACATAACTAAGGGTTTGCTAAACAGATAATCGTCCTAAGGGGAATAACTTGTGAATAAGAAAGAAAACTGTAACTGCTTTTATATATTTTCAGCAATTGTACGATTAAATATTAAAATATTGACATTTTACGTTATTTTTATTTCTTTTAATTATGCAAACCCCGATTGCGCCTCAACGGTACGTCATTTGAGTCATTGGTAAATTTTATTGACGTACATACGAGTATTAACTTAAGGTTGTGGTCATCGCATAAATTCTTTTCTGCAATAATCGAAACCGTTACAACTATTGTCATATTTTCATCTTTCTTCAAATGAGACACTGCTGTACGGTCATTCCTTGTGTTTAGTGAAGCACACATGTACACCGCCTGTATACAGACCAGCCACCTTCGACACACTTGGCTTACAGTTTAATCAAGTTCTCCGGCTATACATGTTTTTGGTATTCATTGTATGGTATTTAACTAGTCTAAGTATACATGTCTTTTTATCTACCTGTGTGTCTACCTGTCTTTGCCACCTTGCAGTAAGTTGTAAACAAACTGATCTTTATTTCTTCTTATTTTAATTTTTGACAAGTCATTTCACAGTTTGTTTCTACAGTTTTTGCAAAGCAACACTTTTTTAAACGTTGAAACAGAATTGTTCCTTTTCCAAAGGCAAAGCAATTTTCGGCATCTCATTTTGTTTGTTTCTGAAAATAATTGAAATTATTTTCTCACTCTTCCATCTGTTTACAAAACTTAATGAAAGGGAAATAACTCGAGAAAACCTACTACAAAGGAACCCCATAATGATACATGTGTACCGTAGTTTAAGTTCCAAAGAAGATGGGCGAATAAGGCGTGTAAACTGCCTATATAAGGATAGGTAAGATACTACAAAATTAAAATATGTATCAACAAATATCATAATTTTTTTCTAAATTATTGAAAACAATGTATATTTACCATAACATCGATTTATAACCCTTAAATATGTTAACTATTTGAAATAAGTTGGTTTAAACTGGCGTATGCGTATCAAAACCTCCAAATAGTGTCATTTTTAGAACTTCAATGCCTTTTCTTTTATAGAGTGGGTCTGAGCTCCATATTTTTGTCATAGCCTATATAAGGTTTAAAGGAAATCAAACCGATTTCAATCAACGAAAACGTGGAGAGATGACCCACTATACTTTAAAAATGTCATTTTGTATCGCAACAGTTAAACTTTTTAGAAAAATAATACTTTTGTGGTTGAAGTCGCATATAGAATTTAACAATGGAGTTTGTTGTGTCTGAAATGGCTCAGTGGTTAGGGCACCAGACATTATATAGGTAACATTATAGAGCTATGGTTTTTAGGTTGAGTTCCATACCACCAAAACTTTAGAATTTGGTTTTTTTTTTCTTATCGTTTGTTAAAATATTCAAGACTGAATAAAGTTAGAAATTGTGCTTTTGTAAACTTGTATTATAACATTATCAAGTATAATTAGTTGGAAAAAATTAAATTTGAAATTTATATTTTACGACTATTAACCAAATGGGAATTTGCGCTATCTTGTTCATCTTCTTTTAATGAATAAATTTGACGCTGTCTTTAATTGATTCCAGTGACATGTCCAACTGAGCATGTAGGTGCACATAGATTTCACAGCATTGAATAAATCAGAACATGAATGATGTGAACATGATAAGTAGATGGTGCTTTGAAAAAGGAATATGTGTAGAGCAATGTATCGTTATTTGATATTTACATCTACCGAGTATGATTCCCTCTATTTCTTACGGAAACGTATAGTTAATTCATAGCTCTATAGAAACTGACAGGACTGAAATCTACACGCCCCGTTTATCGATTAGTCGAAACCTACATGTACAGCCACCTAAGAAAAATCACGGACTAAACACGAAATAATGATGTCAGATTCCAGTTCCCATAGATGATTTGGCTGTTTCTTTAAGCTAACGTACTGATGTACTTTCACAATAATTCAATTAATTTTACTTATTTACAATCAATTTATGTTAAAAGAAAGATGTAAATATATTAAACAATAAAATGCTTTCTTTGATAATTCCTGCGGGTTATGAAGGTAGCGATTATTGCCAAAGAATTCACATAACCCGCGTTATTTTTTTCTGCAATGTCGCTACCTTCATATTCGGCATGAATCACCCAAGAAAGCATTTTATTGTTTAAATTTAAATCTATTTAAAAGCCAAGTAAATATATTTTTTTAATCTATTCAAAAGCTTTAAGTAAATAACTGTTTATCCACCTTCTTTCTTTTAATTGGTGAGACTACCTATTATCTAAGGTTCTGTCTGCTAATGGAACCTTATTCACATGGTATAAAAATAACACTACTCTGATATAAATATTATATCCTCAATCAGAGGAATATCTAATTTTATTGTTTTTTCAACTTTCATTTTGATACTTTGTATATAATAATATATTTATGACACACACACGCACACAAGATACAAGTTTTTACAAAATATGACATAAAATTGTATGGATTCTTTAGTATATTCAGCACTACTTCACAAGACCAGTGATTTCCATGTTAACGCATGCTACAGTCACATGCTTGTATGATAAATTATTGCCATTAAAATAATGTGATCCCCCACCCCCCCCCCCCCAAAAAAAAGGTTCATGTGCAAGTCTATCTCAGTACTTTACGCAACAGAATTCCTCAAAACTAAGAACACTGTCAATACAAATTTTAACATTCCATAATTCATTTGCCATTTTTTTTATATTTGGAGTTTGTTTTTTCAAATAAAATTACAATGTATAATGGTTTTAATAAGTATTGATAATCTCATCCATTTACAGCGGTATGAAATAACTTGTTGTGGATTCTGCTGAATCTACGGACAGCATCAATGTCCTTTCAAGGTCTGTGAGTGTGCGCACACACTAACTAGAGTTAAAATATAAAACATTGCAATCAAAAGGAGTCAAAATGTTCGTATATCACAAACGTACATATACATATATATACATACAATGCGGATTTCCATAGTCAATAATTTAGCACTTTTCATCGGAATGCTTCAAGTCAATTTTAGTCACAACTTGACAATCGATGGCAAACTTTTTTTTTTTAACAGCAAAAAGCAACTGCAATGTTCTTAGGTAACGTGTCAGACATAGGGAA
The DNA here is from genome assembly GCA_020458035.1 of Magallana ariakensis. Lineage (NCBI taxonomy): Eukaryota > Metazoa > Mollusca > Bivalvia > Ostreida > Ostreidae > Magallana > Magallana ariakensis. The sequence goes on along the minus strand of CM035814.1, from coordinate 36,313,234 downwards.
ATGTTTGCTGATTGTGTATTTTTGAATCCTTATTCAGCTGCCTTCACTGAGAAAAAACCCCTTAGATTGCAAATACTGGACTCTTCCACTAGTGAACCATGGTCTGTCAAACCTGGTTTGAAAATGTTTTTGAGATCCTTGTATCACAATATGTACACAGAACCCATGAGATATAAAAGTAAAAGATATTCTAGCATAAAAACAGAGTGTTCCACACTAGGTTTGATAAAATTTGCCAGCACTTCCTCCCTCGAGTGTTCCTAATCTTTTACATCCTTCCTTGGGATTATTAACGTAGCACAGACTTGAATGTCACATAACTACAGGTTTTATTCTGTGATTTTTCTATTCCCCTCGGTGTGGGGAAAGGGATGTCTCGGACCTCCCCTCAGTGTGGGGGCATGTGTCCGAACCTCTCTCTCTCCATTGCTAGCTGTCTCTGAATGGCTTCATGTTGTGCAGCCTGAGCGGAGAGCTGCAACAGATAATTCAAGCATATAAAACTCAAATAGGCTCAACAAAGTGGAATAACTGTTGCAAAATTATTTGCCATAAAAAAAAGCCTCCAAAAATTCCTGAAAATTGAATAAACTCACTTGATGGGCCAGCCCAGGATCTGCGTAGGCTCTCCTATAGAACTCATTCTGTAACATCTCCTGTTCACGGGACAAGAGCCCGGCATGAGGGGGGAGACCCGGGGGGAGAGAGGGTAGGTGTGATGGTGTGCCTGAAGCAGCACTGACTGCCAAGGGGTCAGCTCCTGAGAAAGTAAGAGGTCATTGTCAAATCTACTGTAAGCATGTTTGATCAGGCACTTCTGATTAACACATAGGTGCTTATATCTTATATACATTTGCAAGTCTCCACAAATTTATTAATATTTTTATAAAAGCTTGTATATCTATCTTTTAGGAATATCACTAAGTATTTGTTATTGTATTTCAGACTTATGATATTGAGAACTGTTTAAACAGTAGTCACTTAAACAGAACATTTTGTGTTTTGAGTAATCGCTAATGTCACTGAAAGACTATATGCATTCATATCTATATTAACAAATACATAGATGGAAAATAATTATTTAAAGGCTCTTATATTAAATGACAATCCGATCATTTTAACATAAATTCTATGAATAAAACACAATCAGACGGCAAGAATTGTATTCCAAAATTTGTACGGCAACTTTTTCTGGCAGATCAAATAGTAGGTTTCTCCACCCCTTTCTTTTTCTTTTCTGGGTTTGAAATACATTTAATGAGCCATTTATCACTTGCATACATTAAATCTCTAAAAGCAACAAATTCACAACTACAGATGAAGCAAATAGACTAGAGACAACAAGTAACTCAAACTTCAGTGCTAGAAGTCTAGAACCTGTTTTAAGTCAAGTTCTAGATCAAGATTTACAAACACTACCTGAAAAATACAGTATTGATTTTGTTTTAAAGGCTAGAATTTTGTTGACACAATCTACGGAAAGCATATTATTCCTACCAACACAGAATATAAAAGCAAACAAGCAAATATTCATTATGAAAAGTTTCTTAGGCTCATTAAATGTATGTCTTTTTTATCAATTTCTTCGAGCACTGATTTTTGAAATTTTTTTTTGGTTTCAAATGTAAACTTACTATTAAACTGATAAACCAATTGTGAGGCAGCAGGGTCGATAACTCCTCCTGCCCCCCATTCATGTTTGGAGCGGAGGATACACTCATTTGTAACCCTCTGCATGTAGATTTGTTCATTAGTGAGACGTTGCGTACAAATTTGGTATATCATTCTTCCAGTCATTTGATCACTACGCAGAATATCTGCAATGGAAATGGTTTACATCAATAGAAATGAATTTCTCACACTTCTTACCTGGACCAAAAGGATTCAGAAGGGAGTGAGGGGGTCCCCCGAGAGGATGGAAAGGTGAGGGGGGTGGAGGTGGGACTCCAGCGTTGGTCTCTCCAGGGTGGAGGTGTAGATGAGTGTGCGAGTGTGAGTGTGTGTGAGTGTGGGCCCCTGGGTTCATGCCCCCCACCGGTGGGGTCGGGAGTCCGAGGCTGGCCATCTGTAGCCTGACCAGTGGGTCAGCTGACAGAGCCATTCTCTCTGCATGGAGACGCTCAGCAGATAAGCGCTCTGCCACGGCTGCAGATCCGTGATGGAAAAGTTCGGATGGAAAATGAGGGCCTGGGGGTATTCCTAAATTTAACATAGCAATGGCATGACAACAGCAATCCAAACAATCAAAGTGTATACATGTAAATGTTATTAATGAAAAGTTTAATAAAGTTCTTGATATATCAATAATAGAGAGGTTAAGCATTTGAACGTGTACGTCTACGGGTACGTGTAGAGCTACAAGTATGTTTACACGTACGCGTACCAACATTTTGGGTATGTTTAACAATCTCTACGTGTAAGCGAAAATGTAAAATCATTAGATTTAATATTTTTAACATGTTCGGTTTACTCTCACTGTTTATGAAATAATTCTATGGATTTGATGAAACCAAAAGCACAGTTGCCCTCAATTTATCGTCTCCTTTAAATAAAACAATGTTTCATAAACACAAAGTCCATATTTTTATTTAAAAATGCTACAAGTTTTCAACTCCGTGTACTTTTGATTCTACACGTTTTATACAACTTGTAGATTTACGCGGTATGCAGAAATTATGACGTAATACACATATAACTAGGGAATTCTCCTTATTACACGTACTCATACACGTACACGTTCAAATGCTTAACCTCTCTATTATTGAGAAAAAAATTATTTGAATATAAGACAACTGATTTCTTTTCAACAATATTAAGAATTTTTTAAATCTGGTTATCTTTTAAAACTAAAATGATTCTTTTTTCAAATACTTTTCTCATTACCCAATCTTTCGAGCCTTTCTCTTTCCCTCTGCATCAAGTCACTGGCAATGCTGCTTGGGGGGTAAACCCCTGGGATGTGGGACCCTGATGGACCGCCATGGTGACCAAGAGCCCCTGGGGGGAGATTGCCATACCGCCTCTGGAATTCTAACCACTGAGGATCCATAGGGTTTGGTCCATGGGGTGGAAGTAAACGCTCCAGTCCTGTCAATTCAAAGGTTAAAATTCTCATCCATTAAATCAAATGTAAACAAATTTACTTGCCTATATGGTGTTTTCTGATGAAGAGTTCAGTAAATATTTACGAAAGTTTAATGATTTATAACACCATTTTTTGGTTCACATTAGAGCTTACCCGGTGCTTTCATTTCCATTTTCTCCCTCATTTCCATATCTCGAATCTCTCTCTCCCTGATTTCCCTCTCCCTGGCATCTCTTTCCCGTTTATCTCTTTCAAGTTCTAGCTCAAGTCTGCAAGGAAATAGCACCAAACTTAACATTCTGTAGCACCAAGTTAACATTCTGTAGCACTGAGATAACATTCTGTAGCATTGAGTTAACATTACGTAGCAATTGAGTTAACATTCTGTAGCGCCCCTATTGTGTTACTGTTGTATGTTACACTTTGTGTTACATACCTTTCTCTGGAGCCCGGAGGGTACATGGGTATCCTGTAATTCAGGAGATGGTCCATTCCCGGTGGATGGTAAGGTCCATAGGGCCCAGGGTGAGACATGGGGGAGTGGTCACCACCTGAACAGCAAAATATCAATCATAAACCTGAGGCCACACGCTTGCAACTAACACATATTTCACATAAAAGAATTTGATGCTTAATATTCATCCATCTTTTTGATGAGCACACTTACCCATACTGCTGATGGTGGGTTTCTTGGCGTATTCGCTGAGCTGCCTGAGGGCAGGCGTGTCTGGATAGGAGCGGGGCGTCTGTCTGTCATAGTGATGAGGGACATTGCTTAGACTACTGGTTATCTGTGCATCAGCTGTAGAGTTGGGGGGTGGAGTCTCTGGTTTTTTCTAAGTTAAATAAACAAATTACACACACATTATTTATCTAGATTCCAGCTGTATGTTTACATTATCTATTATTTATTTTTTCATTTCAACTTGTCTACAACAAAAATGCTTCCTAGCTCTCGGAGAGAAATATCGGTAATGCTTGCATGGCTGTACAGGAAACGTTACCTTTTCCTCCACTTTGACTGGAGTATGCTGGGGAGGGGGGTGGCTGGATGACACCGACCCACTGCTCCGTGGCTTCGGGGTCAGCTTTGATTCGGGTAAAGCCTTCAGGACTATATCACACCGAGAACAGATATTTGAACCTCTGTCTAACACTTTGATTAACCTGAGGACAAGAAAATGAGAAATATATGTTTCAATATACATGAAATATATGTTTGAAGGTTACTTTTGTCTTTCCTTCATAAAATCTGTTCTAGTCATTAAATACAGAATATTACATGCATAATAAGATGGAGCAAGTTACAATAACATAAATCTACTTGGATTTCATGTTTTGAATAGTGGATGTATGTGTAGTATCATATAAATACCTAGTATCTCTAAAATTAGTTTTAAAAGTTGAAAAAAATATTGCATCACAGTAGTAGACATTTTCTATGTATATTAACATTAATATTTTTACCATGTGCCATCATGCATGTTTTTTTTCTTTTTCATAAAAGCAAACAAAGTGGCTGTCAAAGGCATATAAATCTAATTCTAATTGTCAATGATTACCGGTATTTTGCTTCCTTGCTGCCACAATGAACTTCCACACTACACTGTACAGGGGGTGGTTCGGGGGTGGGGTCTCGTGTCACCACGCCTCCCTCCTGATCACTATCCTCCTCCATGTCAATTTCTGGGGACTTCTCCACCTTCACCTCGGGGTGGGTTGTTCCCGATTCCTCAGTCCTCTGCCTCTCTGAGGACTTGTTCTGCCCAGAGAGCTCCAGTATTGAGGGGAACTGTTTTGATCCCATAGATAAATCCAGGGAAGATTCTGTTTTCACATTGTTGAGATCAAAGTGAATGTTTTCTGTTGTTTTGCGATTGTCTGACTCAATCAAGTCTTTGGTTTTGAAGCCAGTGCTTGTATAGCTCTCTAATGGTGGAGGTGTGATTCTCTCCTTCTTGATTGTAGTTAGGTCCCTCACACCTGAGGAGCTGATGGCATTTTGATACACAGGGGTCACTGAAGTAGAGGCCAGGGTTGTCTGCTGCTCCACGTAAGGAGACCTCGACACAGGGGTGAAACTGGAGTTTGAAGAAAACTTTAAATCCGGAACAGATAATAAAGTGTTGGGCTCCTGATTCGGCCCAAATACTGGTCTATGTAGGCCCGGTTGATTGAATGACTCCTGCTTATTATTGCCAATTTTAGGTGAATGCAGGGTGGGTTCCGGGCAAATGGCTGATGAGGATGACGTAACTGATGTGGCTGTTGAAAGTGAGGCTGGACTGTCTGAAGATGACAAGGAATTCACCGACGTAAATACTGAGTGGGAGAAAGAGTTTGAACTCACACGAATGGGGTCTGGATGGGAACAGAAAGGTTTCAATGGCAGTGAGAGTGGAGTTTTGGTTTTGGTGAGGTGCTGGGTGATAGGAGGGGTGGAGGTGAGGGATTTGGGGGATGAGGGTTTGGGACTAGAGGAGGGGGGAATCACAGGTTCAGGGTGGACTATTGCTGCCCTGGATTGTACACTGTCATTATAACTTCCAGATGAAGACTTGCTGGACTGACTGGCTTTCACTTCAGTATCCACAGACCGAGGTGTGCTGGGCGGGGACGAGGAACTCAGATCATCCTGCAAAAGTGAAGTCCATCATTAGTTACATTATACAGATGTGAACAATACAAATCTTTACTGTTATGATTATTCTAATTAATTCAAATTTAATGGAGATTCTCTCTCTTTCAGACAATTTCTTCCACTCCATTAAATTCTTTTTTTCTTCCTCTCTGTAAACTATTAGCACTTTGACCTGATCTTGGTATGAAATGACTATCTGGGCAGGTGTTTGTACCTGCGCCTCATCTAATTAAGGCGTTTGACTTGCCTGATTGTTGTCGGCCTCGCCTTCATTACTGAGCTCCTCCAGACTACTGCTGCTGTCTGAGATCGACTCCGAGTCTGAGCGGTCCTCAGCTCTCTTCTTCTTTGTAGACTTATCGTCACTGTCAGAATTTGCCTGTCTCTTTTTCCCTTTAGCTTTGGGTTCCTCTTTCTATGAATTCAAAGTCCATACATGCATGAGGATATGAAATCATTTTTACATTAACATTGTGTGTGATCTGAATGTATAGATTATGTATTGAGGAATATTAATGATGCCAAAAAAATATGAATAAAGTAATTTAATAGTACATGGTCGTCTGACCCCTGAACTCTGACCTTTATGTCTCGCTTGGAGTCTTTGTCGGAGCTGCTGGTACTGCAGCTACTGTTGCTACTTGGAGATTTGGGATTTCCACTCTTCTGATTATCCTCGGTATCTATACCATTGACTTCTTTCTTTTTATTCTTTCCCTAGAGATGAAATCAATTTTTCAGTAACCTCTTGTGTATTTTTTTTTTGGAATTGATGGAATATTTTCTATTAGACAGCTAAGAGCACCGACACTTCTCTTGTGGCTGAACTTAGCAAAGAGAAAATGTGTTAATATACAATTCATGCACTACTTACCAGTACTTATAAGTAAATTTTGGGATTCAAAAGTTAAAAATCTCAGTAATATCTTTTCTAAAAAAATGAATTTTCACCACAGAATTATCCTTTCATGATTTTTTGACCAGATTCATTTATCATGCTATGTTAAAAAAATAAGCTGTGATATGATTTCAAAAACATGCAAAATCAAAATGAAGATAAACTTCAATATATTTTAATTTTAACATCCTAGCTGAGTTTTTTCTTTCAAGTTTATCTTAGAACATAAAAATCTGGCCCGAAATTGAATGTGAGCAAGATTAGACCTTTCAATGAATTTAAAAATAACAACAAGTGTTAATCAATCTATCCATTATGATCACATTAACTTTTGTGTTGAATGACCTTGAACTTTAATGGTCATTAACACTGCATGACCTTGAGGATCATTGGAAATGGTTCCAAATGGTAGAAAGTTAGAGAGCTTATGTAGCCACAGCAATCTTAATTTGAGCTAAATTTGGACCAAAAAAAATCCAATGAACCTCAAAGTTTTGATATAAGCAACAGAAGTCAATCAAATCTAAAGGCAGCTTTTCATTCTAACTGTGCTTACTGTTTCTCTTGATTGCCGTGTTCGCATATTGTGACGACCTCCCAAAGCATCCGGATCCTCTTTGACAGGCTTAAAGAGGAAGGGCGGATCTTCTGGGCTGTCTAGGGGGCGCTCTTCTCCGTGCCGCTTGTAATAAAGGCGACACTGGGTGCAGCGGAGGCTTTTGTCTTTTCCAGCATGGTGCCAATCTTTGGAATCTGTAAACACAACAATCCTAGTCCTTCAGAAACTGCACAACAAATTTTTTATCATTAAATAAAAAATCTATTGATAGCTCTTGACATATGCTTCAAAAGCTTTTACGCCAAAAATGCATTCCTGTGCAGAAAGAGATCATAAATATCATATCTGTTTAAATGAAAAAGAGGAGAGAGAGATATAAGTTTTATTAACGCTTCTCTGAAGTCAAACCATCATGGAAATTGATAGCTGATCCAGGGTATCATTAGAGGTTTATTTACCTTAATACTAGCAGAATCCATAAGAATTGATATGCCAACATTAATGTGCAGAAAATCTTGCAACAGTCTACCACACACATGGGGAAAGGAGAAGTAGAAATAAAAGTCAACATCAACTGTCTTTAATACCTCCATCTTTGCTACACCAGCTCTTTATAGGCCCTGCACCTCGTGGATCACATAAAACATGGCACACCAACATCACAAGATGCTTTTGTGATGGTAATTTCTGTGCAATAAAGACTACTTCATTTGATCTGTTCTCTATCTAAGCCCATGCTATCAGTCAGCTCAAAATCATTAATACCAAGTTAAGAGTTTAAATTCCTAGTAAAAACTGTCTGTTATCAATTTCCTTCATGTGTGTAATCAGTTAGTTTTCGCTTGAGGTGCGACAAAGCTTCAATCAGTTCCACCTCAGTGAATTTGCTGACAGCTGACAGATTAAGTGTAAAAATAACACTATCCCAGCATGCACTCCAACCACTCAAGAGCAGGGTGTAAATAGGTTCTAGCTGGTGTGTTTACGAACCCCACGGAGGAAAAATGACATTCAGACAAAAATTCAGAGGTTCTTTACTTGGGACGGTGTGTCCCCAGGAAATGAAAAATTATATTAAAAGCATGAAATGTAAATAGCCTCAACAGTCGTCCCCTTGTTTGTGATGGCTCTCCCGGCTACCTGTCCCTGTATTTGAATTTAACCCCCGGCATTTCATTCATCACTCATCTCGAAAACACATATCCCACAGGTCATTCCGAGCTGGGGAGGGTAAATCCCTTTTGTTGCATACCTGGAGGTATTCTATTGATTTGGGATTCTAATGGTGGACCTGCACACCTGTTCTAACATACAAGGGCACATTTCTGACAGTGATTCCAGCGTTAAGCTGGTTTTTATTTCTGCCTTTGTTTTCTTCCACGTAGGTATGGAAAATGATGGGGAGTTTTTCTCCTGTGTAAAATGAGATGTTACCAGAGAGCGACCACATTCGGAATCACACCTGCACATTGAGGGAGATGTTTCCCTACTGGGACAAACATAGTTAGTGTGACCTTACAAACTATTTCATGTTTAGTATCTCCTATTTATGAGCCAAAGATCAATTTACATTGTGGGCATGCTGGCAAAACAGCCCACAGTGTGCACCTGCTATGATATAAATATCTGTTAGTGATCCTAGGTGCACTGTCCTACACGATACATATAATAACACATTGCTTTGAGGGATTGTGGACTTGCAAATAAATAGATACCCTTGCATATGTGTATGACAACTTGATGTGTGTTATATCAAATGTACCTCCCATTGTAACTTACTATGCTTACTAAACAGTACAATATTTATATTTGTTATAATCATGTTGTTTTATGTTATAATGCATATGCCCCCCCAAGGGCCCTTGATTTATACTAACAATAGAAAACACCACACACCTACTCCTATCTTCCTTAGAATAGTGTTTTTGAGCAACTCTCTCTGATTCAATTATTACATTGTGCTTCATAAACCAGCTTTATCTTCTTTCAAGAGCTAAAAAGTAAATCCCTGTATGCAAGCACCTTTGAAAGTAGTGGCTTCACGAGATACTTATTGTGTTTTTTACCTGTAGTTAGGCAGTGTCTACATGTGTATCTGGCCAGGTCTCGACTTCCCCCACTGTCATCAGAATCATCCGAACACTCACTGGCTGAACTCTGCTCCACTGCAAAACACAAAACGTCTCCAAATTAACATGCATCAAAAACTTGAAAGTGTTTTAAAATGTTTCACTCATAAAATGAGTTCATCCTTGTGAAGCTCTTCAATTATTTAACTATTTACTTATTCTATGGACTAGAGAGAGAATAAATTAAGAGGTCTTCAGAAGAAGCCATTTTTATACAGCTCTGCTGTTTTTACAGGTTTGTTAACTGTTTAATTCAGCTGCTCTTTTCACATAGCCCTCAGAGATCTCTACAGACAACTGTGATAGCAGATCTTTCTTAGATCCAATGGACAAGACGTGAAATAGGCATTTTGATACGTGATAGATGTTGGCAATTTTATTCCCTAAGTACGCCAGATATATAAATTATTAAAACAATACACTTACAACAAATTATAACGTATCCTTTGATCAATACAGCATTTACTGGAATATCAGAAATTACCCTTTGCGCCAATTTACCAGCGGCACTAGCAGAAAGGAAGGCATCAAAAACAGGGGGTTGTTCTGAAGATTGGGCTTTTTACCTCGCACATCAGTAAAGATATCGCGATAATTATGATGCATTAGGTGTTTCGTCTGATTGGTGTAGCATTGCTTAATAAATGCAGCAGCTTTGAGAGGAGCTGTTATGCGATACACCAGCAAATCAATACGGTAATGAATTACCACATAGCTTACTTTGATGCACATATCACACAGACTAACAACTTTCAACGCAGAGTACAAAAAGGAATTCAATTATTTCACCCAGCGCCACATACTGCGTGCTTTGGCAGAGTTATCATCAGAGTTTGAACAATGGTGAGAGGACAACACTGGGGTGATATTAGGAATATGATAATGTATCTTGCCTTGAAATTATGCTGAATAGCCATATCATCCTCTTGTCAAAATCTTCTTATTTAACAAAAAATAAAAAACAATTTTTTTTGAATCTGTGGGGTATGTGATCATTAACATCTGAAGCAGCCCTCTCCTTGTCAAGGGGGGATCTAGTTTCATAGGGTGTTATTCCACACTGCACTTGTACAGATTTATATCCATATTTGTATACAATGAAAGAAATTGGATATCTTGATTACAAAGCAATCTCTCTGTAAGCAGGTAAAGTTTCTGTCTCACAAAAACCTTTGAGCCGTCACTAGACATTTATGCTCCTGTGGGCTTGTACCAAAGGCTTTGGCGCGAGACCTTATACCCATCATGCATTGCGTCAGTTGCTTTTAAACCTTATCTTTAGCAATAACACAGGATTCCATGTGAAACAGCTGCATAATACAGTATTTCCACAACACGCAACACATCTGTTGTTACATTTCAACATAAAACAATATGTTCAAAACTTGTATTATAATTGAGGATGGAAAAAAGAAAAATCCCACAGAGAATCCCACAGTATCACCAGGACCTGATGTACATTATTCACAAGAGCTCAGGCTCTTCCTGTGGGGTATTTCTACATTACAGTCAGATCTTCCTCCTCTAGAAAGTGGTTATGAATTTACAAAGTACTGTGGCTCTTGTGAAAAATGTTAGGCGATATTAATGACACAGTGTGTAAATGATGAGTATCAAAATCTCTAGTACTTGTACTTCAAAAAGACCACTTTCAAAGTTACTACTAAAAACTATGCACTCATTTCTCCATCCTGTGCTTGAGTTCGTAAGTGAGATATCAGTACTATAACAAATTCATTTTAGATAATAGGGCTTACTCTTACTGAAAATAATTTTTTTTAAAGCAATAGCTCTGTATCTGTGTTGTTTGATTTTACATTTAGATCCTGCCCTGAGTACATGGAATAAAAATACTCTGTGATGATGTAAACTCCTTTTTTCCTGATATCATAACTTTAGAACATTTTGATTCAGTTTAAACAGTAACAATAGTTTTATAAGCAATAGCTTTAAACGTTTCTATTTTGTCCGGTATGCTTATATTATCATGGTTTTTTTGTTGTTGCTTGATATCTTAAATTAAAGCTTATATAAGCCCAAAAATTACACCCCCCAAAAAAAGTTACACTGCAATATTTTTTTCTAATTGCAAAAATATTCTAAAAATATTTAAATGTTACCGTTAAAATACAATCAATATCTAAGTGAGATGGAAGTTCTGGCCACAGTTAATGTATTTTACCCTGAATATCTTGAATCCTAATTAAGATATCCTAATTTTTTTCTTGCTCCCACTGACTTCAATATACAGGGGTTTGACTGTATTGGCCACTATCTCACTGATCCAGCCAATGTAATTATATTCAGTTCTGATGTACATGCTGTCACAGGGGACAGGGTGGGGATGGGAATTCATTTCCTGTTATTTCCAGAGAAAGGGGAGCTACTGATATGGAAAACTCTCGTAATAATGTCTGGCTCTACTTCCTGATCCGTACGGGCGATGACAGTATACTGACGTGGACGGTATACTAACGGAGACAGTGTTCTAACGGTGACAGTGTACTTACCTCCGCTGGATGGTGGTCTGGTGGACCGGGTGTTACGTTTGTACGGCGGTCGCCTGTGACGTCGGTGAGGTCTATTGCTGGCAGCTGCCGGGGTCTTCTTCCAGAAATAGTAGTACTCAATCAGCTCTCCCTGAAAAATACACATACTCCAATCGTTAGCTACAGGACTACGGAATCAAGGCTCGAACTAGCCTCTCTTGTCATTCCCTGCCAAGTATCGCTGGATAAAGTAAAGTAACAGTTCTGCAAGAAAACACACATACTCTTCAAAAGCATCATTTCCAAAAGAAGTAAAGTAACAGTTCTGCAAGAAAACACACATACTCTTCAAAAGCATCATTTCCAAAAGAATAAAGGTTTTATACTGTGGTCCAAGCTAAAGAATATTTGATAGGGTACAAAGACACAAACATCTTATAGGGGGAAGAGCGCTGCCTATAAAGAGCATTGGTTTAGCAGCCATAAAACAAGAACCACAACTGATAAATGAAAATAATGTGACACCTATCTCCCTCGAATAATGCTTAGCAGGCACCTGTTATAATCACACATGGACATCTAGGGATAATTTATATAGCTTTTATCTGATTTATATGTACATTTGTCCAAAATATTCAGGTTGATGCTCTTAACACCTGCTTAAGTGCAACACCACTGCTTTCACCACACTGGTCTGTATTAATACATGTATGGGTGTTTGCATTAATGTAAAAATAACCTATGTGTGGTCTCGCTGTAATCCCACGCATTATAATGTTCTGTAAAACATATTAACTATTATTCGGGACCAAAAATATGAATGTTATCTTTATACATATATGATATTAGAAGAAAGAGAAATGAAATTAAAAACATGGTGCATTATTTTATGATGGCTTTTTATGGCTGAGAGGGCTTCCATGACATCAGCAATCAATAGTTACTGATGGTAAAGCCATAGCTTGCCTCCTCATTCCTCCCAAATTGTCTGTGAAATAAAAGGAAATCAGAAAAACCTTTACTTTAATCTTTGATCAAAATCAAAACAGATGAAATTTTTATTGTGTGCATGGCATTTATGCATATATGCATGGCACCAGCAGTATTGTGGTCTTAACATAAACCCTGGAAATTGAGACAAAAAAGAGAAGCTAACCAGTTATGTTTGATAATGTTACAAGTTTTTAAACCCTTTGTACATTTTATGGGGGTTTTCTTTTTGTAATGGTGATTTTCAGTGGAGCTTCATGTAATATGTTTCAAATGAACTGGTCATACAAGGACATGGGATATCAAAAGTCTAAGTTTAATATCATGCATAGAAAACACTGCATGCCAAGTTTTCTTCTCATTTGAATCTTGCAAAGATAATCATTTCAGCAATTCCTATCAAAAAATGTGTCTTCCTTTGATGCCCACCCCACTAGATCAAGTACTGCATGTGTTGGATGAACTGTGGCCCACACGTCCAGGGTAGTTTGGTAGTGAAGTGAGCAGACAATCTTTGATAAAGATCTACCCATCATGGACGCTGGAGGAATTCCTTGGCAATGAGGAGGAGGTTCAAGATCTCCAGACATAACCTGCTCTGTCTTCATCATCAGGGGCATACTGCTGACTTTAATGACCCGGCAAATTGCTACTGTTTCACCTATTTATCAGTGTTTAATTAGGACCAGCCACTTATAAAATACACCCTAGGCTTATGAAAGAGCAGGGGCTGACAACTTTGGGTGAAAGATCCTCAGTGTAAGATAAATGGTCTTATTCAAGAACTGATCAAGAAAAGAAACTATTCACATTAGGTAAAGTGGACATTGTGATTTGCTCCTTTTATGTGTATAAAGTAGCATTATTAACCAATGCTTGTTATGTTGAAATGGCCAAAGTTTTGTATGCAACACTATAACACAAATTAGAGGATTCCTAGAATACAGTCAAATATTACATCAAGTGCACATGTTTTTGATGGAATCCAGAAATGAATATTTCGGAAATTGGAATGAGTTATACCCTGATGATAAAATATCACCAAATCATAACAAATACACATAAACACTTACATAAATAGGCTCATACCAGACATATTGGCTGTCACATTATGTGTCAACAACTAAACACAATAATCACTCAGTAACCCAACATAATCAACACTATAACACAGCTCTGCACGTAATTCACATTTATTCTTTCCACATACAGGAAACTTTCACACCATAAAGTTCATATCATCAATTGCCATTAGAACTATACCAGTTTATTTCTAACATGAAATTTGTGGCCATGCCATTACAGATTGAGTCATATTTTAAACAATGTAAAATCTACCAAAAAGACAAAATCTGTTAATATATCCCTTTATTAGTTTGTAATTAAAATTCATACACAAATTTTAGGAAACAAAAATGAAATCTGCTCTGATAGTACTACCACCCACTTAACAGTGCTCCTTCATCATACCTGTACAAGCGAACCTTTAAAAACATGCAATAAAACATTTAATGGATCCGTCAAATTCCTTTTTTCTCTGATCATATTGTGTTACATTGTGTGCTCCTGGCCACAAAATGACAGATGACTAGAATACAATTCTCGGTAAGAACAAATTTAACATCATTCTGGCTAGTCTTAACAACACAAGTCATAGTTCGTCTGCTCCGTGTTTATAATGTAGCCTCTTTGTGGATTTCAGGCTTTACATGTTACTTCTGTATGTCACAGAACAATTCTATGAGATTCTTACAGAAAATTCCAACAACTTCATTAATACTTACATTTGCAATCAGTGTTGCACATTTAAAAGCCTCAAAACAATGTATAACAAGCTAAAACACACACCAAGTGGACGTCAAGCACAAAATCCAATATGGCTGCCTCCTTGTGCTAGCGGAGCCTCCGTTTAAACATTCAGCCGACTAGGAGAAAGGAAAGCTATTAACTGTGTATAAAAGACCAAGTTTTCTACAGCACAGGCTGTATTTAACTTCTCTATGCAGAGGAACGTTTTGTCAACTACTTTGAGGTGACGCTAAGATTGTATGGTCTTTAATCTTATTAGTAATAAGTGAAGATATTTATACAGAGACTTTGAAGATCACAATCATTGCTATTGAGCTTTTTATCAAGTTAATATTTGTTTGTGTAGATATTATGTTAGTATTTGTATTGTTGCAGGGATAATTGTGGGCCTGTTTGTGTGGAATTTACCCACCCATACAACAAATAAGGATCACATGTGTGTACATGGTATAATATATCTTTAATTAAATATGATTTAAATGTAACATTGTTCTTTTTGGCCTTGTGAGAGAGCTGTCATATTTGACAAACACGTGTTAGCCATTTTACGATAAATCATAGTATTTGATTTCTATTTCATTTAACACTTGTTAAAATAATTTTACTACAAAGTGTAAAGTATTTAGAATTAAGTTGCATTAAAAAGAGAGTATCTTTTTTTCTAAAAAAGATCAACAATTACATAAAATCTAAATCTCCACTAAATGCACCAGCATCTCTTTGGGCAAAGTCTAATGATTACAGGAGAATGCTAAATAATTATTTTGAATTAGATTGTTATGACAATATTTTTCTGCAGTACCAGTATATGAAATATGGTAAATGTTATCTGAAAAGAGTATCTTGATAATGAGAAACCTATTCTCTATAGCAATTAATCTAAGACAATACTATACACCTATTCCTGCCAAATCTAAAGTTTCATTACTCAACCCCTGGATATTATTTCAATTCCTTAGGAGAAAACAGTAGACAACCTCTTAGCATCTAGATAATTCTTCAATAAATTTTCCCCTTTACAATGCAATTGTCTTGCAATTAAAGTTTATAAGTGGGGAAAAAACGTAATCAGTATAATGTCAAAAAAAGTAAAAAGAAAAATTTATCTTCAAAAGGTCTGTTCATCAAATCCATTGATCTCCACAGACTTTATGAAAGAGTGGTTGGGAGCACTTTCGTCTCAAAATAAAATAAAGGAAGTAACTCTTGATTGGCTGATAACCCTTAGCCAGGAAGGAGTTGCCCTCCCTGCCAGTTTTGAAGTGTATATATATCTGATGCAACTTCAAAACATTTACAAGCACCTTGTTGATATAAGAATACAACAAAAACACAGACCATATAGCCAGTAATGAAAGAGTGGGACGGAGAGAGCTGAGAGAGCTACATGTACGTTGGCACCCTTTCCTATTTCCTGTTTCCCTACGACAGCCACCAACAGCTACCACAAGTCTATAATTAGACAGAGCCGCTGACCCTTAACCTCTCTACTGTCACCTTCCTCTATTCAGACAAGCCCCAGGAAATGTCTCCCAATTTCTAGTGCATCATTCCTCCTTTCTAATTTGTATTATACAGTTCAACTAGAAAATGGTGCCCAATGAAGCATGAACGAACAGATGAGGATTTTGATTCTCATGAACACACAAAACCACACAGCTGGTGTTGACAATTTTCATGGAGAGAATTTTTGTTGATTTTTCAGTTTATGCATAATAAACTACCCCAAAATTAAATCAACTTTCTGTTCCAGCCTTTGGGGGTCATTACAATAGTGCAATATGTTTGTTTGAATAAGAATAGCTGCACGTGCTGCATGCATGCAGGTGCTTGCATCATGCAGAAGTGGCGTATCCCGTGACAGGTAAAGGAAGCTGCTGTGCAGCAGAACTTAATCATTACATCCAGTCCGGACCTGGATAGACAGCTCAACCATGCTGAAACCAGCACAAAGAGGCTATGTCATTTTTGTAATTTTCCCCGAATGTACAACAAATTGAGACAGGAAAGTTTTATTGATTATGTTAATTTCGTTTTCCAACTCCACGCAAATTAAGTCCAAACCACAGCACATTGTAGGGCTGGAGTGAAAAGTGACAGGCCGGCTTCATAACTTCTCATTCTTGAATTGAGGAGCAATAAATTTCAGTGGGGTGGATTGCAGATAGAAATAGATGATCCCATATAATCATCCGTTTATTTGCCGTCTTTTCTCTCTTCCACAAAAGGAAGCCCTCCATAATGGTTTAATAACAGAGGCCACAGAAAGCTGAAGCCATCTTTGCTGTCTGCACACTCGATTCACTAGGATTGAGCCTCCATGTCGCGCTGTATAAATTCAGCTCATGTCTCAAATAGTATTTACAAGTAGCTTGATCATACAAAGAGGGACATTGATTTTTAGGTCTGTCAATTATTATCTTCCGTTTAACTACTTTCTCATTACCTGATTTTATTACAAAAACATCACATTAGCTGTTTGTTGATAAATTACATAAAAACAATAACTGAAGAATTACTTTAATAGCGCTTTCATGTTCCCCGATGATTCCAGGCCCTACATCAAGCTAAAGTACTATGATGCCATTCCTTTTGTATAGCTCATAAACCCTACAGGAAAAGTCTGTAATTTGTCGTAAGTTAAGTACTACAATTAATTATTTGCATTATTCCCCTAACAGGTAGGTGTAATATTATAATTAATAAAGACGACTGGCTATGACATATATCGTATAACTTGCCGCATGATGTTAAATAAATGTCCTACAGAGAGAATCTGTCATATCGTATTCCCATTTGATATACACATATATAACTCTTGTCTTACTGATAACAAAGCCATGCAGCGGTGTTTATTTTGTCAGAGGAATGGAAATGCCATTCTACTGAATGGTAATGGCATTAGAATTAAAATTAACATTGAAATATGAAGAACTAAATCCTTGTCTGAATAGCCCTGTCTTTTTGAGACCTTTATGTTTTTAAAAAGACTGAAAGGTGATTTGCACATGCACTAAATGTGTCATAGGTAATGGAGAGAACTTAGTATCTAGAAACTAGTAAACTTGTAAAATTATCAATTCAAAGAAAATTAATCATTTTATTTTCAAATTTTTCCTAATTGATTTATTTTCAACAAAATACAATAGTTATGCTTAACTGCATACAGTATGGGTTTTTTTTTTAACTGTCACTAAAAACACAATCTAAATGCATTTAACATATGTACAAACAGACATGAATGAACATAAAAACATGATGCTATTTTACATAAATTATGTACATGAAAATAGTTATCACAGACATTTCCACTGGCAGATATACTGCTGGGGTGTTCGTTGAAAATTTTTATTAAATAACATGACAGAATATTAGTTATAGATTTTTAGCCTCGATAAAAGAGGTTTCTGATGTTATGGTGTGACATCACTTGATACAGAAGCTTTAAACAGCGGTAGTCTTAAGATAAAGTAGGAATCCAAGCCTGCTGAATGCTTCTGAATGATGAAATCCTAATGGATCTTACAGGTTACCTCCTGTCCCGCGAACAGATTTCACAACCCCACACAATGTGCCTGTGACAAAGCTATGCATGTTGTGGACAGAACTAGTGCAAGTCTTTTAAATTCCTCACACAAAGTCTCCGCAGTAAGGGAAATGACAAGGATTTAGATAAGGAAATAATGAAATAGCTGGACCCCACCACCCAGACAACCGGATAGATTTAAGCAGGAGATATTGATTGATTTTACACTGACAACAAATCTCTTTCCAATCAGAATAGTATATCTGGCAGTAGAGCCAATCCACACAAGATGGATAGATTTGTATGAAGAACACAGATATTTTAACAAGAATATAACCAAGCTAAGACTTTTGATAGTGGTAACAGTACTCAAAGATAACGGTATTACCTGTAAACGACTTGTCAACTGAAATACTTGTGATAACCCTCACCCAGTAAATAAGATTATCTAGCGTGTGTGGGGACGGCCCAGTGTTAGCTCATGCCTCGCTATGAGATTGTTTACACAGTTCTAGAGCGTTCCGTGCCTCTCTGTGATAGACTTTGTCAACCTAGAGTTGTGCCCCTTACTCCAAGACTTGTCAAGCTTTCCACTGCCAGCTCTCACTTTTCTTTCTCACTTTTTGCAAGAAACTTTGGTCAATTTAATCAATAATATTAAAAAGAACAGAACAACTGCCGATGGAGAAAGTTTCAGACATACAAATTTAAAAAAAAAAAAAAAAAAGCACTGTAAAGTGACTGTGAAAACAATGAAAAATTCTAGAAGTTGAGTGTCAATGTGTTTTAAAATCCTGACTTAAACTATAAAACAAACATAAATTGATCAGAGAAGACACTGATTTAAGGGGTTTGAGCCATATGTCACAGCCAACATTTCTTTTGTGCTTTTGTTCAGGAATTCAATCAGCAAATAATCTCCATATAAAAATAATTCATTTCAACTCTGACTACCGGTATACATTCAAGTTAAAGGCTTTCCTTCAACTTATTATTAAAAGACCTTTTCCTCAGCTCTGTCACTTCATAGGGCTCAGCTTGCGTATGTAGTCTCCTATTGATCCATTACTTCTGCATGTTTAACAAATAAGATCAGAGCTGGCTGTAATTCTGTCATAATTGTTAGCATTAAAATATCCGATAAAGGGTGTCAGTCAAGCGTTTACTTCATAACATGTCCACAATGGCAAACCTGAATCGTAGTCATAAAACAGGAGTAAAGGTGAAGATATGACTGTAACAAAAGACGCCTTAAAACACAGCAATGACAATTCCTCGATTCCGGCCAAGATAAGTACTTCTTTCAGCTCGTGTATGACAGATTATCCAAATGACCTAAACGTAACTTCCAATGATAACTGCGACCTTAATAAATGCTCTAAGAGATTTCTTAACAAAACATTGCCTGATCACAACAACTTAAGATGACATTTTCTTTCTTCCCTTGGATTGCAAGATTTAACAGACCAGTCGCAGAAATCATAAATCAAACCCAAGCATTGATATCTTTCATAGAACTAGTCTTAGCCAACAAAAAGCAACAAGATGACTACTTCAAACAGCAATATATTTCACACCAAAAGAATTCCCCCCAAATACAAAGTCTGCTTTGGTGAATATCCATACAGGATATGAAAGAGAATTACCTGTGGCTTTGATTTCCCTATTCAACTCAACATGTGTGTGGAATGAGATGGCAAACAGCTGCACAATATGGTCGCAAGTTCAATTTGTAAAAGTGAACTTCATACATATTTAACAAGTTGATATATTTGTATACCGGCATGTTGAAGCAATTACCCCTGGGTTGCTGAACGTGGAGATTGGTAGGAGATGCAGAAATAATCCATTAAGATTTATTTTGTTCAGAGCTGTTCAACTTTCAATTATTGTTACAGTCTGGGTGGTTACGAATCTCAGAAAGAGGCTGCAGATAACAATCGTGAAGAGAAAATCATACACCCATAATGCAATGAAGAGTTTGCCAGTCTCATTATAGAAACATCAAAATTTCATATGTTAACAAAACCTGAAATGAGCAGGCTATGGTAATCCTTTAAAGATATTAAAAACAATCTCATAAAACAGCAATAACTTGTCAATAAGTTTACATTGAAGCATTTCAACAGCCATTGATCTCTTTGAATACCTCATAAATATTCATTTGATGTTTTAACTGTTAATTTGGTCCCTGTGCAAAGAAATCATCTATGCTGACTTTACACATAAGGAGTATGTGAAGCCCATCATATTAAATATACATGGAGTCATTACCAGTAAACAGATGAACACTTTTCCCCCTACAGAAACAGATAAACCCAACCAATTCATTATTGGATGTCCCATATCCAAGAAAATCAGGGAACTGCTATGAAATATTCAACATTTTCTCTCACTATGCAATTTCATAGTGAAACATTTTGCAGAGCTTCGCTGGCTGTATTGGATTTACGAGTTCATTAGCTTCAGCCATTAGTGTGACAAATGAAGTCTGGTTATCACTGTTGGAAGGAACAAGTTTGTGAGATGGCCAATTTGTTACATGGTATTGAAGTTTGTGAGGCTTGCTGGATAAATCAGTATGGTATCATGTACACATGTCACACCATTCACATATAGCTCAATTCTTTGTGCCAGCCTTACCCTAGTCAATGAAACCAACTTAATCTATTAGGTGGGATCTGTTCACATATTTTTGCATATTGATATTGTGTCAATTTGTAACATTTTGTAGGGGTAAATTCAATGGGCAAAATCTCTATAACTCTATTCAGACATTCTAACTAGTATCTATCATCTCCAAAATCTAGTGTGATTGCTATTTCTGCCTAAAATAAAAAAAAAACAACCAACTCACCGTTTCTTTTGCTGGCAACAGCTCTTTTCGAATCTTGAAAAAGTCTTTTCCATACGTTCGTAGACCTTTCACAAAACGTTTCTAAAGCAGAAAGAAAAAAAGAGCAGGGTAAAAAGTGTAAAAAGTACATTAACATTCTAACAACTGTACAAAGATGGGCTATACATAAAGTATGTGATGGTAAAAATCTTTTTGTTTGTGTGTTTATCATGTTGCACACATCACTAATGCTCTGTCTAAAACCTGTTAAACCACAGCTAAAGGTGAGAACAAACCAGCCGATAGTTTTTCATCAGGGAGCATGTGTTACCATGTAACCAATGCATTGCATTTTATTCTGAATACATTTGGTTACGGCTAAGTGTCTAAAGTACCAAGTTATCGAGACTGCTATTGAGACCGTCCCTCAGGTAGCCGTATCTCTACACCTGTCAAACCTTCCACACAGGTATATCTTCACCAGGTATGCCAGAAAAATCGCAGGAACAGTATGCTGTTACAGGGCAAGGCATGCATTAATGTGTACAAATTATCTTGCCTTTACTAAACATTGCATCAACCAATAGGCAATGTTATAGAAAACACTAAACATCTTCTATCAACATACAAAACTTGTTCCAAACATTCACCCAACCGGCTTTTGATAAGTCACTTCTAATGACTTGATTTAACTAAAGGACCAAACCAACATCAAGTGTCCTAAAACTTGTTAATCCTTATTTATAGCTATTAAACACCAAACTGTCTGGCAAGCTATTATCCTATATGGAGCTGGGTATACACAGATTACGTGGCTTAAATCTTAGGAATTACGCCTCAGGAAATCAAACCCTTACTGTGTTGCCTCAAAAAATCACTCAAACACATTAGTCCCCAAAGACCTTGAAATAATCCACTACATTTAAGAATAAAAAATTAACTTTAAATTTAGTCCTAACTCGGGC
Source organism: Magallana ariakensis (assembly GCA_020458035.1). Classification (NCBI taxonomy): domain Eukaryota; kingdom Metazoa; phylum Mollusca; class Bivalvia; order Ostreida; family Ostreidae; genus Magallana; species Magallana ariakensis. The sequence goes on along the minus strand of CM035814.1, from coordinate 36,291,307 downwards.
ATTTTTTTTTCTCCTTCTCTCTATACAAAACGGTTATCCCGTGACATTTTCTTTATGACAGAACCTATCAGGTAATAATTTTTAGGGCCATTTGTAAACTAGAATGCTCAGCTAGAGAAACATGCATGTTTTGTCTATTTGGATTTTTAACTTTCCATTTCTTTTTTAGCACCCACTACACTTCAATTACATAAAATAAACATTTTTTTACAGCCACCAGTAAAAGCCAATTGAACAACATGTTTCAACACTTTAATCATGCTGCTTTAGGTATTTCATATCTATACATTCATGAATACCTGACACAAGAAAGACCAAAGAATACATATTAGCACTAAAATAAATTGCCAAATTAACTAGACTTTTCTATATGAGAGAGAGAGAGAGAGAGAGAGAGAGAGAGAGCTGGTAATTTCTGCCCACATTGAAAAGTTTACATTATTAATTTGAAAAGGGATACAGTAATACAGTATATAAGACAAGAGTTTTCCACATTCAAATTATTTACTGTCAACTTGTTTTAAGAAGGGAATCCATGAAAAAGCTCAAGTCATGCACACAGAGTAAACAACTGAGGAATGACATTAATAATTTCCGCAAATGCAGGAATTGTGTTAATTAAATCCCGAGGGTACATCCCAGTGGAACAATACTTAATACTCTCATTTTTCATAAATAAATCTTAGTCATAATCAAGTGCATACTCTCTAGCAAAACCAATGAAGCATACCAATATATGCATATTGCTGATAAAACAGAGAACATTTCTCTATAAATACACCACTGACACTTTCTATCCTCTATCACAATAAACAAGGGCGACTGAAAGCTTTTAATGAATTCAGAAAGATGTTGCAGTCTGAGCTTAAATAGCCTATTGTTAAAGAAATATCTTTTTACTTTCATATACCCAATGATATTTAGTGGTACATGTATTAGGTCAAAACAAAACAATACCCTCAGCTCTGACAAAGAACCATAACAAACACAATCTACTGAGATTGAGCAGATAAAACACCACACTGTGATAACAGTTAAACAAAAAAGAAACTGAGCAATCTCAGAATGTTTTGAAACTTCAGTCACTTAGGAATTATTGCTTTGTAATTCAATAAGTCTACCTCATCACAAAGGATCAAATTGAATCTGTGAAAATTTAACTAATGAAAGTTCTGATAGGAAATACAGTACGATTGCTAAATTTGCATGTTCTAAAGACATAATTGTAATGGGAAATGGATAAAATCCATAATTTACAAGATCCTAATTGCTTTTTAAAGTCAGTGACTGGGATCTTTATTGATTCGCAGTGAAAGATGGGAGCACAAATCTATTAGATTTCCTGCGTTTTATGAGCAAGAGCAGAGCCGATAGCTTTTATACACCACGTTCTCCCACCTTGCCTTCATTTAATCATTCACAGGAAAAACATGGCCTAGAACATTATCATATAAAAGGGTGTCTTAAAGGGTAGCTAAGTAGACTCCCAACCACTACAGGAAATTTTATGAATTTAAATTACTGCCACAAAAGCTGTAGGTCTCATCGAGTGTTATTCTAAAATTAAAAAAAAGTCCTTCGCATTAGCAGTGGGCTAAAAAACAGGCTTTGCAATATCTGATAACAGTTGCTTGGGCCACTTTTTTTTATTTGATAGACAAAACATTAGTTTTATTATTTCACTGTAGGTGCTAAGACCTGAAATGAATAGAAAGACGTCTATTTTCACTCTGATGATGGTTTATCATCCAGTATTCCCCCCATGACTGGAGCTGCTGCAACAACACAACAAACATCTTCCCTGCGAGGAATTAATCACGCAGATATTGCCTAGCTTGCTTTCCACAGAAAACTCATACAGACAGATTCAATTTGTTTTGAAAACTGAGAAAAATGGAAAATGCAACAGAACGGGGGAAATGAGTGGCAAGCCAGCACCGAGGGACGGGCTAGTTTATCTCCAGTGTTTGTTTCTTTGCTGGGCGCTTCAGGCATCTGTGAATCTGTTTTCTGTCCATGTTTCTCTACAGAATAAATCTCTTTCAAACAACAATTTTTTCCAACATGAAAACTGACAATATTTACTTAAGCTTCAAATTGTAGGCTGTATATCTGGATCTTTTACATCAAATAAGCGGAAGAGATAAAGAACAGTGAATTACAGACAAATCAAAGCACCATGTACATGTGGTGGAAGTCACATTCTAAACAGAAAGGGTTTTTAAAAAACCAAAAAAAACTACCAAGTTATTTATGCTACATTACAAATCTTAGCAGCTTCTTCAATGTTTATTCAAATGAACACTAATTTGACCCAAAGCCTCTTGAAAACTATTACTTAGAGTGTAAATAAAACCAAAAAAAGATATCAGGAATAAATTGCAATCAACAAAGCCAGCTAGTTTAATTAAGAATGAAAATGATAATTAGTTATATACATAAAGCATGAGTAATTAAATCTGGCGGGGCACTCATTGACATTATCAATTATAATTCATCACCCCACTTCTCCATGTCAATCCCACAGAAACATGTCTTTCATAAAAGTGAGCACGTTTCACAGATGCATTGATAATACATGTACTGAATAGCTATAACCTTGGTCTTATAATTCATCTTGCTTGCTTCACAAACATGTTGCTTCAATGCATAACCTGTAACCCCACTTGCCTAAATATTCTCTAAATACCAATTTTAACAAGTCACTCCTTTGTGTTAAAGTTTTGCAAGAGTTTTACATTTCAATTTCAACCGCTGCAACTCTTTACAGCAGCCTTTGTAAGATTAAATCCCTAAGTCTTTTTGTGGATATAACTCTTCAACATCAAATATTAATATCCAACATGTATTAAACTGGTGTATGTTTCATAAAAAAACAATAAGATATACTAACCAGCTCATCCTCGGTCCATTTCTTCTCGATGCTGCGGAGAGCTGGTGACTTAACCAATGCTTGTAGAGCCTTTCCGTGGTCGTAATTGCATCTATGGAGCTGTTTATGAAAAAATAAAGATGATTTTTTTATCTACTAGCAACTCTGCGTGCCTGTTTTTTTCCATTTAATAATTCATGATTTCACTTCAGTTGTGTCATTTACAATTACACGTATCATTTACACGATACGCGAGAGGGGAAAAAAGATTCTCCGTACCATAATAGGAAAAATGATCTGTCATACGCCTCTAAAATATTCATCTGGTTATTGACAGATTGCTATCTGTCGTGTGCTAAGTTTTCACACTAGTAATTCAATTTTAGTCTGAATAATCTAGTCAAGTAGCCCGAATTTGTCAATGTAATGTGTGGACTTGTGTGATTAAATGACAAACCGTATCCATGGCATTGATGGTTGTTTCGTCCATTGATGCGGCCTGGCAGCCGTCTTCTGTTGACCCTCCATCACACATCCCGGCAAAGGCAGCCACGCTTCTACAAAATTCAATACCATCTCTTCAAGCCCTGAGCCATACCACTTCAATTAACTCTCTCAATAAGACTTGTCATCTAAGTCTCTTCAGACAAACTTTTATCTCATTGAGGAAGCACAATCTCCAACAACATGTTTTTCCCCTAGTTGTCATTTTCAGCTATGTTTTTTTGTTCTCCATACTTTGGATGTTGGAGATTAAATTCTCTTCCCCTTTTTTTTATGAATTGTTTACACAAGCTCAAATTGTCCAAAAATAAAACAATATGACGATGAAATCTAGCTAATATTGAGGAAATACATGTACATATATGGGAATTGGATTAGAAGCATCCTTTGTATATATTAAACATATATGCCAGCTTGTCTTCACTACAAGAGTCTACATCTTCAGTTTTCTCACCTTGCTGCCCTGAGATACATCATCAAGTCCCCATCTCCAACAGAAAATGGACGCCAGCGGAGTTCTTCCCATCTCTCGGGATTCTCCGGCATCTGGCTCGGGGGGACATCTCGCCTGAACTCAGGCAGCCGAGCCTGTCAAAAAGATCGATGTATTAAAATCTGATGATCAATTTAAAATATTGAAATCAGCTGAAATGACAATTTCATAACCCTTCATTGTTTCAAGCATCCATTAATATTTCATCAAATAATAACTGCTGCTCTCACTGCAGTAAAGTCTATAATGATAAAGGCAATACAAAATTTATAATTTTACTCTTTAAAAAAACCCCAAGAAATATTAATTGAAACTATTTCTGATTCAACATAAAAGATGAAGGTAGAGGATGAATGTGTGGTGAACTCATCATCATCAAAATTCATATATGCATTGCTATTCTAATACCAACAAATTGCCCCCTGCAAACTGATCTAGATAGGAATCAATACTGCAACTGAAAAATGCATTGTAAAATAAACTACATTTGTCTAGTTATCAGCTTATCTGGCATTTTTACATAGAAATGAAATCTATCAGAGGAAGAAGCTATCAACTTGTGTAGGATTGCAGCGATGTTGTGGCACGCTGTGTACCAGATATACACGGCAGGAGGAAGGAGATAAGCGGCGGATTTTATCACTCTTTATTTGTACATATCAGCCCCACAGTTTTACAAAGCTACAACAGTTATTTGATTTCTCTCCCTAGTGATACTTAATTCAGCCAGGGACCATCATTGATAAATCAATGTGAGAGTCAACAAATACAGTGTAACATTTGAACAGATATTGTAACACCATCATAAAAGGTTTACATAATCTGCAGGCTTTGAAAAAAAAACAAAGGCTGATGTCATATCGAAAAAGATGTGTGGGTTTTTTTTTCAAGACGGTACCCAGGAAATCCGAGCCTGTCCCCCCTAACCTTACCCTGGAAACAAGCCGTCGCATGTCTTTCGCATACATCAAACACTCGTAAAGCTAAACCTTAAACACACATTTCAAAAGACACTTCAAAGTTTGACAAAAATGTTCAGGTGATATTTACTGTGTACATTTTCTCATTGCTCGGAAATCAATTGTCAAGTCATAAAGGTGCCCCACTGCAGACTCTTTTTACTTTCAAAATAACACCTTTAAGGAATTAAGATGTTCATTAGGGTTGGATGAAATGTTTACCTTCTTGCTATGGGTACACCACTTATCATTAGAACCCCGTCTAAGTATTAAATGCAATTTTCATAAAATCAACACCCTAATAAATCATTTATTACATCAATAAAATACAGGGTTTATATCTCTGTAAGCTTTCGAGACCCGTGTGGCCTTTAAGAGATTTCTATAAAGTAAAGCACCACGCAGACAAAAATCTTGTTAGACATTCCTTAGATAATGCAAATATAAGGCTACATAAAATCATTCGTGGTAAGCGCAGGCCTTAAACCAACAGCCAGCACGCACATAAAAATATCTTAACAAACTTCAGCAATTATTAGTAAAATTGTCTGTAAAAATGCCAAAAAACTTGTTAAATTATACATTTTGGGCTGCACTTGAACTAAATTATGATCGATACACATCTATCAGAAAGAATAATCAGTTGATTAATTTTTTTTTTTTTAATTCACACACTTAAATAAAGGAACACAATATAGTCTGGGTCTATACTTTCACTATCTATATGCGTTCATTGATGACAAAACTCCCATTTTCTTTGTTGTACATGTACTCTGTCACATGTTTCTGCCATTACAAGTAAAAGTGACCTTAAAGTGTTCTAAATTACCTCCTCAACAAATTATCTCTGTCGGTAGGTTGTTTTCACCTCTAAGTTCAATTTTCTTCCAACTTATTTCGGCACTTATTGGACAGAGCAGAATCTCCATACATATCAAATAGGCCAATTCATAAGGTGGATGGGAAATTGACACCCCACCAATTGGCTTTTAACATGAATTTGTATAATCAGCTTTGAACAGGTAATTGAGAAAACTTGTATAAAATGGATTTGTAACTCGATCGTGCTCCCCAAAATAACTGCTATCTCTTCTCAAGCATGAAAACCTGCTTTACGTTTTATCATTTGGAATTCACCTCAACATTTTTGACAAGCGTAAGGGACCTGTTTCCTAGGCAGTGTTTTTCTCAATCTGAAGCTATAATTTGTTTCCACCACACTAAAAATTTCATCTCAGAAAATATCTATTACAACTAAAAACTTTTTACCACCCTCAAAAAACTTCAGTATCGTCTCATTATTAAGTGAATCATGTGTCGGAAATCAACTTGGGTTTTGTTAGTGATTGCTTTATCTAGTATCTGATAGCACGGTTCAATTACAAACTCACTCCCCTGTTAAAATCTGGATATTTTACTGTTTTGTCATTAAATGATACAGAATAGTTGAAGCCAGTAACAGGGTATTGTTAACCTAGAGTCGATATCAGATACAAGAGCACCAAGCTTGTTCTACAATCCTGAACTAAAAGGATCACATTTTCAGATATCTGACAAAAAAAAAAAATGCATTTGTTGTGTACAAGGTGTTGATACATGTACACAATGACACAGGTAAGTTATGCAGGTCAATTGCTCACCTGATGGCTCGGACCGACTCGAATTTCCCCCTGCGTGGTGGCCAGTCTCTTTGTTTTAGGGTTATATTCTAACACATAGAAAAAGGTATCGTCTCGTGGGTTGAAGTTCTTCGCAGAATAGATGTCTTGGAAGTGCTCAACCTTACACTTTCCTCTGCAAGGACAAAAAGTAGACCGAGTGAATTTAAATCTTTTCAATTTCCTTTTTCTTTTTTTAACTATGAGCAGTTTGATTTTTTTTTTTTTGTTATTGTATTTGTATACATAAGAACAGCTAACACTTGGGATCAATTTATTGAGAATTTAATAGCTAAAATGAACCAGTGTAAATCTAGTGTTCCATAGAGAATGGTGCTTATTTAATAACAGCTGACAAACATCATGCTTTATGTATCCTGCACTGAAAGCTGACCTAGCAATATATCAAAGTAATAGATCACATGCTTTCTTCATGAGCTAAAGCTGTAAATTCTTCACATTTTTCTTCTGTGATTATCTTTACCGCAAATACTTGAGCAAAAGTATAGAAAAACGATCAATTTCACAGATTCATAATTTCTGTAAATTGAGTTTTAATGTTGATCAAATTGACTGACGTGCAGAAAGGCATTTCAAAGAGTTATTAATTTGTATGTACCGAGGTGCTGTATGCCCAATTTGATCACAACTCGATTTCCATTGCACCTGAATCAGACATGTCACATGTTCTTACATTTACACAACGGCAGCGATTTTAGACTGTATAAATTGCTGATGATTCAGGATTAGCGAGTGCCATGTATCTAAGTTATTTAAAGCACTATCACACACGCATTAAGCATCGTAACCACAAAATTCTCATCATTAGCTTTAGCACAGGTTCCCTTTCACTGACATTATGCATTAAAGCATGTAGCAATAAAAAATTTTAAAAAACATGAAATTAAAAAAATCTTAGCTTAAATGATAATGAAATTATCATGAATGATGTCTACTTTATGTGTACCGGTAAGTGAACTTCTAGAGCAGACAAAGAGATCGAGCGCTGACGGAGGCTATATGTGCGGAACATTGTGTACTTTGTACATACCTTAGCGCTTTTACTGGGTAGGTATCTGAGGCGTTGGAGATAAAGAGTTCCCTGCTCTTGATCTTTGGATCACTTAAGGCCGAATCTCTGCCCGTACCTGGAATAACAAGAATGTTACCGTGCATTATCTAACTACATCCATTTCTATGTCAATAATTCTCATCAGAAACAGAATCTGTGAACAGAGATATAAGGAACCTTTCACGATGGGTTTCCCTATTCAACTCAGGAGTGTAAGCTTCTGAAACAAAGCTTGAGAAGGGAGCATGAATTAACTGTTAACAAAACATTGGGACAAGACCTGCACTGTACATGTACACAGCTGAACTCTCAACAGGAGATATGTCCTTACTGGTTTATCTGACACTTCCACAAGTGTTTTCCTGGCAACAAGTTGTTATACAATCACCCGCTCTCACCACCTTAAAAGCTTCCTCATTTCTAGTGTATTCCTGGGCTATCAACCTCATTCTATGTACAATATTTCACCATCCATAGCAATATGAAATTTCACATCTATTGCAAGATGACACCGCCTATTACAGTTAGCAGAAAGATAGATGCAGTGCTTTTCACAAAATTCCAAAACATCGAAATCGTACATTGATATCAACATTGAAATCTGCTACTGATAAAACCGTTTCAGCTTGACGATAGTAATGTTTTTAAGTGGTGTATTTTTTTTTTAATTGTTAACAAGCTCAAACAGTGAAATCAATACACAGTTCTAACAACTCAAATTTACTTTTTATTTACTTTACAAAATACAAACACAATTAAGGTTTTTTTCTAACAACTACCAGTGATTCAAATATTGATTGGAACAAATTTTCTTCCAAGCCAATTCCATATGGAGAAACAGCTGAGAGATAAAGATGTAGTGGACTTAACCGAAAAAATAAACTACTGTATCAAGTCACATACTGGTACGATACATTGTGGTTTTTTCTTATCTGTTTAATAGAGAGGACAACCAACTTTCTTAGTATTCCAGAAACAGTATAGATGTCCTTGTTTTTTATACATAAAAATATCACAATTAAGTACTGTAATTGATCTTTATATATTTACATTTTTCAGTGTCTTTGCCTGTGATAACACTACATATCGATTTTGTATTATACAATCCAATAAATTCAAATGACGTATGATTGGGGCGCAAGCGGGGATTGCTTAATTTTATTTAAATATTATAAATCGTACAATTGCTGAAAAGTATATAAATATAAGTAATAAGGAATCATTCTTTAAATATTATGAGGTGATAATTTCGATTGGGGCGTGATCAAATCTATCATAAAGCCCTTCGGGCGTTATTGGATTTGATCACGCCCCGACCAAAATTATCACCTCATAATACTCAAAGAATGATTCCTTATTCCTTAAATATTTATGCTTTTTTTTTTTTTTTTTTTTTTTTTTTTTTACAGAAATAGAAGGTTATATATGAGCTTCCTCTAAGAAATAAATAAACTAATACCGAACGTCTTTCCTATTTTTCTTTTTCAATATAAAAAAAAAATCAATTTCTATCTTGATATGTTCTCGCTATGTACATAATTATGTATTAAACATACGACAAAAAGGAGTACCTTTATATATAGTGCTTACTTATTTCTCAACCTTTGAAGTTTTAGCACAGATCTTTATACCAAAGCTTATTAAAAATCAATTTCCTTCGATATCATTCAGCAATAATGGTATTTGACAGATCATTTTGGGCTTTTATACCCTACCTGATAAATATCGAGCGTCTTTCAATGCTCAAGATTTAACTCGCCTAATTTAAATAACAGTTTATCTTTGCCCATGTCAATTTTACACAGATTAAGTTTCAAATACAAAGATTAGATTATTATTTCAGTACCAAATACAAAGAGGTCTCTTTTTAACAGCTAAATCTTAAAATGTGTATTAAGTAAGCCTAATAGACAAAACCAATAAAAACTGGAGATAGCACAAGTTATGTAACCCTGTCAGGTACGGAGAAATCTGATTCCAAACCTTCTGAGGAACAGTTTGCTTATCAAATATGCTCAACTAGATATGTTGAGATCATAGCACGAAAGGTTTCCATTCCCACCTCCCTCACAGGATGCAAGGCCAAGTTCAATTTCATTTATTTTTTTTTTTATCAATTAAGATCTCTATCAAATATGGCAAATGTCACTATGACATTGCTATTTCCATTCAAACAAATCTGGAAAAAATTGTGCTTACTTCAAGATTTATAGATTGTCAGCCTTTAAGGTTCTGATAATTGAATTAATCATTATGTAATATTTAATTCATAATAACAAATGAATAATTATCATTGACACGTACATTAACAAATGACTAATTTTCATTCACATTATCAATTAATTAAATATCAGACAATTAAATGTTGCTTTTTAAAAGCAAGAAAACATGTTCATTCTAAAACCAAGAAGAAATATTCTTTATCACAACATTAAGGCCGATTTCCTGGTCCTGATCTACACAGAACCCAACAGGTTCCAAACATTAGCTGGTTTATCTACTATAGATCAGCAGACCAGCCAGGTCTCCTCATACAATATGGAGAGCCATGTCCCTTGGGAGATCAGAGATAAATTTGTTTCACACAGTGTAATATATCATTTACCTGTTGAGCTGGTCAGATAGACAGTATATCCCCAGCAGACATCAGTTTTCACACAGGTGTATCTTATTTACATAGGTAATTAAATCTTCCTCTGTTACGCACACATTAGGATCTGATTAGAACCTGACAACACTTTTACATAGAGCATGTACAACATGATGAGGATAGGGATTTTTTGTTCTTTCAGAAAAAAAGTTTTGCTGAATAAACCCTATAAATAATTAAATTTTTGGTCATCCCCGTGGGGGACCCCTAATTGAAAT